>JARHVA010001322.1:5000-102500 GCA_037957365.1 Torreya grandis | reverse complement strand
AGCTATTAGTAATATGATTAGTCCCATGGTCTTCTACCCTATGAATAGCATCTCATACATATCATGTACCAGCTAGACCTAGATGACCAAGCCTAGGTTATATAAAACTCACTCCTCTAAGATCATCCTGCTTAAGGTTACCATGAATAGTGGTACCTTACCATCTGAGTTGTTACATAACACCTGCTATGTCGCAAGGCCTATGATAGATTTCTAGATATTAGGAATCTATGATTTATAGACATTAAACATACTTACTCTCCTACTTGGTAATATCATCTTTGAGCCCATAGCCCACATGGCTAAGGCTTTCCTCTCCTCTAGACTATTTGATAACCCTACGATCACCTATGCTCTTATTATAGGTATCCCTAGGATGGCATGGACATCCTCTAACATGATAGCCACCTTTACTATATCCCTATCCACTCTCATTTGAAGGTGTTAGTCAACCATTCCCAACAACTGAGGAACATGATTAATAAGTGAAAACTAAGGGGGATCTAACACATCTCTATTATCCTACCTAGACCTATGGATCCTAGTCTAGCCCTATCTCCATCTAACAACCTATCTAACAAGCTTGACAACCATGCAACATCCACAAGTCTCTAGAATCTTAGTTGTCCCTACACCTATGAAATAATAAAGGATGTATCAGTTCTTCCATGTCATGTATAGTCATAATACATTCTTTAATACATTATTTTTACATTTTTTAGAATCAAAATCAATCTTACATTACTTTATTTTATTCTCTTTAGCTTACTTTTAGCCTTCTCGGTCCTTCTTGACCTTACTTGGTCATTTCAAGCCATTCTAGCTCTCTTTGGGCCTTTTGCATGCTTTTTCATATCATTATAGCCCTTTGGTCAAACTAGTTTGACCAAAAATTTCCATTGTTTTTCCCAGTTGCCTCAAAAATCTAATCCAAACCCATTCTCTCCCCCTTCTTAGTGCCGAGTTTCCATTCTAGACTTTGTAGACCACCTAGTAACCCCAAACTAGGCTTTTAGCCTATAGAATGTACAAGGTTGACCCACACCTATTGGGTTGGCACTATGGATTATACCTATTTTCTAGCCTACTAGGTTGACTAGGTTGACTCAGTGCTTTTTGCTTTTTGATCCCTTGTATTTTTTAAAAAAGTGTAATTTCTTATTTTTTGCCTAAACCCTCCAAACCCATTTCTCATCTTCCTATTTTCTACCCCTAAAATCTAATTTTGTTTCATTTTGACATCTATAAATGCTTAAAATTCAAAATTAATAAAAATTCACTTAATTTAATTCAAATTTTGAAAATTGGTTTGAGATTCTTAGCTACATACTTATAGTGTACTTGTTGCTACCTCTAGAGCCTCTCCCTGTCTAGCATGTTATCTCCTCACCATCCTAGCTTGTTTTCTCTCCAGAGCTCTCTTTTCTCTCTTTCACAAGTCAAAATTACAAATGACTTGTCTTATCCCCTATTTTAAAACACTTTTCAAAATTCAAATCTTTTAATTATTATCATACAAATTCCTTGTTTTGCTTCTATCTTTGTTTTTAGTCATCTATTTTGCAAACCACAAAATGCATTAGATTTTTTATGGCACATATATTATTTTTCACTAACATATGCCTATACTCTAATTTTTTTTGTTTTTGGCTATTTTTTACACTAACTTCTATAGGTTCATCTAGTGTTCTCTATATTAGACACCTTCACACTTCTTACAATATACTTCTTTATCTACAACATTAAGGAAAGTTAAAGGTATGTGTTTTTCAATTTAGTCCTTTCATTTATCTTATTTTTTGCTTACTACACTTTACATAACATCAAAATTATGTGTTATCATGTTTAATCTTGAAGCACCATCCTGTGTTACACTTACATGACATGTGATGAGCTTTGAGTGGGGCATATGTAGACACATAATATTTTCAAAATTTTATTGATTACTAACATCTTTTATCTTGTAAAAACTTGTTAACTCTCAATCTCTCTGAGTGCATACCTTAAGGGGTGCATTGGGAAAGGGGTGGGCAGACCATCGGTGCTTTGTAAGATTATTGTCCCTTTTTCCACTTGTCATTTACACACTTGTCTCCTAAAACCATTTACCCTAAGCTTATTATTCTTAATCCTACCTCCTCTAGTATTTTTCCTCTTTCCATCCTCCTTTTCTTGCATTAACATCCTTTTGGACTATCAACTATACTAGGTTGACCTAATATAGTTTAGGGGTATTTTTCACGTTCTTGGTTTATTAGCCCTTTGGCCAACTTAGCACAGACCTAGTGAATTATCATTAAAAACACATTGGTTCAACTAGGTTGACCCTGTACAACTAACATTCATGGAAGGATTTAGGGAAAGATTCACCTATATATACAAGTGCATTTCCCACCATTTCATAAGAGAAGTATTAGCAAAGAAGTGCAAGCAAACATCTCCTTATTGACCATTCTACTTGAGGAATAAATATTAAGGTTCCATACTTTATTTGGAAATATGAATATTTTCTCATGGATAATTATTTTGGATGCTTAGATATTTTGTGTAGCATAGAGATGATTTATCTTAGTTATCCTTAAACACCACAACAATCTCTTGAGAAACACCTTAGCCAAGGTAAAGATTAAGCTCAACAGGTTCATCTTCAAAGGTAAGTATTCCTACCTTTATTTTTCCTTAATAAGAGTAGAGAGATAATGCATTTTTATTATTCTCTCCATGTATTAGGATTTCATATATATTGACATGAGTATATGTCTTCTAATACATGTTTAGTTTACTTATTTTATTTATTTCTAACCCACACTTTGTTGTACAAGGTTTAGTGTGCATTAGATTAGATTTACTTTATTTCTATTAGAATAAAGTAAATGTTTTAAACCTTAGGATTCTATTAGGGTTATTGTGTGATTGTGTTATACTATAGGCTTTGGAACCCTTCCTATCATGATATGTTGTGACAAGTGATTACCTAATTGGGTCTAGTGGAACCCATATTGGTCATGCTCCCACTTAATAAGTGTATCCCAATTATAAGTGTAGGTATGATATATCTTATATAATCTAGGATTAGTTCATAGACATGATGCATTTTTTATTTCATACAATATGTGCAAAGTGACCAAACTAGTTGGCCTGATCTATTGGACATTTTATAGTTTTCCTACAATAGTTAGAAGAGCGAGTCAAGAAAGTTTTCTTTATTTGAACTCATGATGGGCCTATAACATTTGTTTCCTCATACGGTGATATCTAGATACTTTAGAAAAATGTCCATTGTAAATGAAATATTTGAAGGATTGGGAAGAGAATGTTGATCTTACAAAGTTGCATTTCTTGAAAGTGCGAAATCTTATGAAAAAGTATGTAGATCATTCTAAACAATCCACAAAAATATAAGTGCATAGTAAGGTAATGTTGAGGATGAGCCAAAATTATTCAAAGCTTCTCCTAGAATATTTAAGTCCTTGGTCCACAAGTATGATGGGCCATATGATATTTTGTCTCATGTTGGCAAGGTTGCATACATGTTAAAATTGCCAAAACACATAAAATCACATCATGTATTTCATGTGAGCCAATTGAAACCTTTTGTTAATGATGAAGTTGAACCAAAATGGAGTCAACCTAATCGACCACCTTATAACATGATGGATAAGACATATCAATAATTAGAGCATATACTTGAGGTGAATACAAAGGGATATGGTAATCAGAGGCAGAGGAAGTTCTTAGTGCATTAGGTTGGTGGATCTTAAATAAGCTAGGAGTAGGAATAATCCTTTTGGAACTATAAGGATAATGTCAAGGAGTTCCTTATGATTTGTCCCTTAGCTCAAAAATGAGCTTGAATAGGGGACCTCCTCTATGGTACATATGATGGAGTCTTCATGAACTTAGGTCATTGTTGATTTTAAGTGGGGGATTCTATAATGGATGTATGACTTCGACATCCATTACCAACATTCACAAGTGATCAATTGAGATCAAGTGAGTAGTAGCCTTTCTTTATACAATGATTTAAATGAGCACAAATATGTACTGTCAAAGTGATAAAATGAAGTGTTGTGATTTATGTCTTGAGTTATTGTGGGTAGTGGGAATCTACCTATGGAACATTGTATGGGTGTGTGTGGGTATTATGGGTGGTCTTAGATTTTATAAGTTGGGTTGTTCCTAGTAGAGAGTAATCAGTCCTTGGGAGGGGATTGTTGATTTTAGCCATTTGAGTAGCCACCAAGCATTATCAATTGTGATCAAATTAGTGGTTATTGTGTATGTGGCTATGTGCCTACCTTATTATAATTTGGATTTTTTTTGTCTTGAAGTAGTTAATAAGACACATACTTTTATCCTAATTATTTCTTGTATTGTTTGTTTGCTCATGTGTTATATTTATTTCCCTTTCATTGCAAGTGTTGTGTTTAACTTCTACATCTAATCCATTGAAATGCAAAGAGTGTCTCTATGTTGTGTATGTTCTTATGCAGGTAAACACTGAAGGCATAGTCCATAGCTCTTATAGAGTTATTTTATCACAAAGGAATTTGAAGGGATTAAGCAATGTTGCATGGTTATAACTTGATCAATGATTGTATACTACCACAAACCTGCACAAATCCTAAAAAAACTAATTGCCCTATCTTCTAGGTTATTTTCATAAATAATAAATTGTAATAAATCAATTACACTCTTTTTTTATAATTAGAATTTTTTAATTGAGACAAATTATACAATCTAATTAGACTCAATGTTTTGGATTATTTAGACCACTAAATTCGAAATTAGTTAAAATGCACTGGTGAACTTGATCCTTGTCCTGAACATAGAAAACCCTAGATTCCTTAGGGTTCCCTTATACTTTCCTAGGGTTTAACATTTATAGATTTAAATATATTTTGTCAATCTTATTTATTATTTCCCCTCACATATAATATTTTTTTCATAAAATTTCAATTTTTCAAACCCTATTTTTCTCTGTTTAACACATACAAACCCTAGGTTTCTTTTAAGGGTTTCAATCTAATTTATTGGTATTTCAAATTTATGTGTTAATGTTTTAAAAATATGTTTTTTGATTTCCCCATATAATTCACATAATTTTAAAAATATTAAAAATAGAAGAAACAATTAAAAATATGATTTCTAATTTCTATGGCCTAAATAAGAGATCAATGCCACAATTTTATTAGTCCTCCTTGTAGATATTAAACAACACCCAAATATGGACTGAAAATTCCATATATCCACAAGATTTATACATTTAAGCAACATTAATTACACTCCAAGAGTGAGGTTGAGCCATATGCTATGGTTCATCAACATGTTAATAGTAAGGTGAGAATAATATAGTTTTCTGAGGGCAAAGAGATAACCAACACCAGCTTTGGCAAAACATTGGCATGTTTATCTATGTTACCCACCACCTTAAAGGAAGTATATAATACAAAACAAAATCTATGAATATTTAGGGGATTTTCAATGGTAGAGTTGAGCCTCAACAAACCATGGATAAGAGAAAAACTCAGTCCTACCATAAATATAATTTAGCCAAAATAATTTTCAATTTATTTATGGCATTCATTGTGTGATAAATTAAAAAAAATGGCATTACTCATGAGGCTCCAAGGTCATCCTATAAATTCCTCCCTTAGATGTCATCTCTTATAATGAATGAATAATTGAAAGATTTTATTAATAATTACAAGACCAAATAGTCCATGGGACCAAGAAGTGTGATAAAGTTATTTTGGTGCTAATAAAACTACTTGACATAAGGGTTGATATATTACTCTTGAAAAACTTCTAATTATGTTTTGATTTTGGATTTTATATTATGGATCTTGAATAAAAACTTGTTGTTTTGGCTAGCCTCCCTCCTCAAATAAGTTAGTTAACTTGTCTACCCTTAAGGTGTCATTATACTTGATATTAATGTAAGTATATGATGTAATTCCATTCTCTCTCCACTAAACCATTATCATAAAATAAGCATATTCTTATTTCCCATTCCTCCTTAGGCATTATCCACCTATGAGTTTCACATCTAAGATTGGTGCGAGTTAGTCCTTAACTAAGCCATCAACATTTTAACATTCCACTTAATTTTTTCTTCTATTTATTCATTTTCATCATGGTTCCATTTAGGATAAAACACTTTGATATAGTATACTTTATTCCATCCCAATTTCTTTGTCTACATCACCATCTTCAATTTATCTCTCACATTTTTTAATTTCCTTATTGTATTTTTATGCTCCATTTACTCATCCACTTGTTATAGTTCATCTATGTGTTTTTACTTCCATTTAACTCTTCCTCTATTAACATATGATTTCACATCCCTTCCACTAAATTTATGTGACCACCACATCTCCACCAACTACTTATTTATTTTTATTTATTTTATTTTAATTTCTCTACATCTCTTTTATATAAATACCATTATTATTATTTATATATATATCATATTATTATTGTTGTTGTTTTACTATTTATTATTACATTTTTATATAATAAACAATTAAAAGTATCTTAAGTGCATTTATCTAGTAAGTGTTGAGAGGCAAATCACTCTCAAATTTCTTATCTTGACAAGGGGGAACATTGTGCAATAGGAAGGGCAATACAAATACTTTCTTAGAGTCAAAGAGTTCAAAGCAGGAATAAAAACCTATAAAACCAAAATTTAGGGCAGATGTTAGTGTTAAATAAATAATAGACACCTTAATCAATGACTAGAAAATCCATGACTATTTTAATCAACAAGGCATGTGGGGTGATAGAACAAATCAAAAGGAAGTGCATAATCCTTAGTAGAAGTGCTGGCATGAATTATTTGATGAATTTCCCCCCAAAAACATGGCCTCATAGTAAATGATGATTGAAGGATAAAAAACCTAGTGGGAATGTTAGAAAACCCGTACACATTTCTAAGTAAATGTAGTTAACAGAGTTTAAATTGTGTCCTCTCAGCTTATGCTAAAATGACAACTTTGGAATATGGTATGAAAACCATCAAATAATAATTGGAAACATATATATTTTTTATATGTCTTAGCTATGAATTCAATGGTGGGATTGAAGTAACATGGGGTAAAGGAATGGAAATTCTTTTTTAAGGTTCACAATACTAGGTGTCATCTTTATAGTTTAGAAGGAAACTTAGAAATGAGATCATATTTTACTTACATTGTGTACAAGGTATGTAGTTTTTCTCAAAAACAAGATCTACATACCTTTTACCTACAAAATTTGAAATATATAAAAAATTATATAGTTGTGTGTGTGTGTGTGTGTGTGTGTGTGTATAAAGAGATCAAAATTTATTTTATAATTATATTAAATTCAAGGTGAAATTTTAAATATGTTGTCAAAATCATACAAGACATATATACATATATGTATGCACACATGTGTATATATGTATATGCGTGTGTGTACACACACACAACATTGATTTAGTTATTTATGTCTTATTAGATATAAATCTTATATTGTTAAATCATTTGGTGAACTCAACTTAATTCAAATATTATTTAACAACCCTAGTTCCATCTTAGGGTTTGCCTTCTCCATTTTTGTTTAAAAAATTAGGGTGTATAAAATTCTATTTTTTATTAAAATTTTACACATCCTAACTAATCCATATCAGTCATCAATTAGGGTTTCATTGATTCAATATTCTATTTTTTTGTCTAAAAACCTTTGAAACCCTAGATTTGCATACTAGGCCCTCCACATCCAAACATTAGCCCTTAGGGTTTCAAGTCAAATTTTGATTTTTTTTATAATTTAGGATGAACAGATAACATATTTTTAGATATATCTATGTTATATTATATTCTTCCCATTGTTTGCCTATTTTTAATTTTTTACATCTTCTTTTGTGGTAAGTTCAAAATGACTTCTAGGGAACCTCTTACCCCTCACCTAGTTGAGTAATTTTTAAACTTTTCATATAATTATACAAATTAATGGACCAAATTTAAAAAATATATATTAACACATGATAATGAACATTATTTCATTTATAATGATGATGATTATTGTGTAATGATGGATATGATGATTACTATGAATATGACAATGAGGATAAATTAGACACATCTTCTTCACATTTTCCAATTCAATTCAAAAAAGCAAGTAAAAATGATATTACACCCTTTACAAATTCAAAAAATAAATTAAATTATATTATTTTTTCATATTTTATATTTAAATCTTAACATAGTGATTGCATTCAAAACATAGATAATTCAAATCTTTCTAACTCTCCTACTACATGTAATAATATGACAAATGAATATATGATTACTACTTCTTCTACCCTTGACTCCTTTATTGAAAATAATAATAACATATGCATTTAACTTATAATTAGTGAAGATACACATTACATTTCACCTACATATGATGATTTATTTCATATTAGTAAAAAGCTATAAAAAAATTCTACTCCTCTTATTGAGCATAAAAATGATAGTTATTCTACTCTTACCTCTACAAGTGAAATAAATTTTTATTTTGATGAAACTTAAAATAACAATGATTAATATGACTTGAGTAAAGAATAAATTTAGTATATTCCTCTCTCTACTTCACCCATCTCTCATGTAAAAATTGATTCCTTATTAAATGCTAATTCAAGCAATAATATGTCTTCAGATAAAATTGTATGAACTTATACTAATGTTCATAGTTTACATTCAAATGATAAAAATGTGTTTCTTATTACATTAAAATTTGATACTAATTTACCAACTAATAATATAATAAATAATAATTAATGTCCCCATATTAATACAATAGAACCTATTTCTCAGACTAGCCTCCACGAGGGTGATAACCAATATCACTCTCACTAGGTCCAAGCTATCACCCCTACAAAGGTTACGGTGAGAAAACCCACTACATATACCAATGTTACCTAATGTAGTGTACCAATGGATAAAATTAATAATAAGATTCAAGGTTTAAATGAACCTCTTGATGATTTTAATATAACTTCACAAAAGGTCATCTCTTTGATGCATGTTGTGGGTAATTTACAACACCATCTACACTAGCTCACCTTGAAAAGTAAAGCATACTAATCTTGGTTTGATGATAATGATATCCATGATAATATTATCTTATGCAAAATTTTCAATACAAGATTACCCAAGTAGTTTTATATATTGATATTATTGAATTTTAATGGACATGGAGACCCATACTTGAACCTCAAAGCTTATAAAAAGGCTATGTTAGATGTCACTCATGATTTGATTCTCTTATAATTATTTCTAAAAACTCTAGAGGTTCAGGCCTTAAATTGGTTCCATCATTCACTCCCTAGATGCTCACTATATACATACGATGAATTAGAAGAAGTATTTCTCATGCATTATATTTAGAATAAGGGATCTCAAGTCACATATGAGAGTTTGCCTTCACTACATCAGGGTAAGTTAGAACTAGTAAATGATTACATCTTATGATTCAAATCATGTATCAAATAGTTGGTCTACCATCAAAAATATTTAGAGACACAATATATATTTTCTATAGGACTCATTTTCCCTCTTAAAGATAAATTGTTATATGAGACATCCAAATCATTCCAACATCTATTTTACATAACTTTAGCATTAGAGAATAATTTGGGACTAGTGGAGACACATTTAGAGGTAGATTTAGATTTAGATCTCTCATAGTCATATTCATATAATATGGTACAAGCACTTAATCCACCCATGATCAATGAAAAGTTAGAATAGAAACAACCAATAAAGATACTCAAAAAAGGCAAACAACCACTTCATAGAGCAGGTCCCATAATGATTAGATCACATGACACTAGTAGAGGGGCTATATAATTTTTAGATAGAGATAAACCTCATGATATCTTATTTACATTATTAAATAGGGTATGATCACACTTCCTCCTAATAATCACCATCCAACACATCATTTTCACAGAGTAAGGAATAAACCTTATTACAATTATCATCAAATCAATAGACATTGGGACAATAATTGTTGTGCATTCAGAGATTGTATTGAATAGTATGTTAACAAAGGAATTATAGAATTCACACAGGGGGCATAGATATATCCTTATCCATACTCTCCTAGATCACATTACTCTAGAATAAAGTTATCTAAGTATGTTCCTTTCAAGGAGCCATTGGTTACTCATCATATGAGCCACATGGTTTCTAGGATAACTACTTCTGCAAGATCTCATGCAGCACATAGTCAATAGAGATAGAAGTATATTCATATAAATAAACCTACTTATAGTAGCATGGTAAAAAAATGGAAAGTAAATTAGAACACAACATCCATATGATTATTGATTAACATATTTTCTAGAGATCACAAATATAAAACATAGTTTTAATACAAAAATCAATTAAGATATTTTTCAGAGATCATAAAGATCATAACATAGATAATATATGACAACTATTTAAGCTATTTAATATAGAGTCTACAAATTTAACTACCAATAGTGTACTATGAGTAGTATCAGTTCTAGAGTCTACTTCTACACCTACACAATATGAGTAATATAGTCATTTGTTTACTATGCCATTAGAATTTTGATAGTGCATGTCATAGTCACATGATTCATACTTATGTATAGTACAAAAATCTTAGGCCATCGGTATTAAAAATTAACACTTCTAATCCAATATCAATATCTACTCAAACACCTCTATACAATAAATAATTAATTACCATTATCTAGCCAAAGAATAAGTTTCTATATCAAAACATAATCAAATAATATAATCAAACATCTACTCAAATACACAATGCCGCAAATCAAAATGCTAAGTACCATGATGTCCATGTAACAACAAGTTCATATATATATATATATATATAACTCAATTTTTTTATCATATGATGATACATAATTAGTCAATAATCATTACTTGGTTACTAGGACCAACCTCATCACCCTCACTCTCAGATACACACACACTTGATTTAGATTCTCCCACATATCCTCTAGATCTATATCAAGGTTGAGCTCTATGATTACACTCCCTCTCTCATAGCACTACTACCTCATCCACCATATCCACATGTTCCCACTATAGATTAATAGAGTCGTCCATGATCCTGACACCTTCCCCACCCAAACTATCAAGTGGAGGCATAACTCACCTCTATAACTTGACACATGCCTCATATATATCTATAGCTACCTAACTATAAAATATAGTGGTAATGGCCACTTGATCATATAAGTGGGCATGGATGCTCATAACTCTTGTATCCCTCTCCACTAACCCATCATCCATAGCACCATCATGAATATGTTGGGTTAACTCTCATAGTGAAACATCAATAATGGTCTCCTAATACTCAATGTTTCCTACACCTATGCACACCAACATAATACATTAGACCAAATTCAACCAACTAATGAGCCAATACTAAATAAATAAAGTATGAAAATCTACAAATAACAATATACCCTCAACTGATCTAATGGGCATTGTATCCAATACATATTTCATAATGGTCTCATCTCCTATAAATAGTGGTGGAAATTTGTCATCCCCACCCTAACAAGAAGGCATCAGTAGCCCCCACATGATCTACATCTGGTATCTCTATGATAGGATCTTGATCCATCATTGGAATTGAATCCAAATCAACTATGGTGTGTCTCACTATACTACCCATCCTCATTATGGCCCAAATATTTTTCAACCACACCCATGGTATGGGAGGCACATCTTGGACCATTCCAAACTAATGTGACACTCGATCATACTTGAACCTCTAAAAAAATGTGTTCTATCAATCATGAAACTAGTAGATCACTCAAATTGATCTTAACTACATCTCATTATTAAGCCATCCATGAAATCCCTTGTAGGGTCTCCAAATAATGTCTCTAGGTATCACCTAATCCAATACCTATTGACATTGTATCATGCTCCTTGGTCACATAGGAGCTATGCTAGTCTATCTCCCTACACATACTTATGGGTGTGCCCAATCTGCACATGGAAACCCCATGGATTAACTATTGTAATGTGCTCAAAATCCCAATAATGTAACAATGTTGAGGACCCAATCCAACAACCACACAATGCCTAATTAAAATGGTACAAAAATTGATATAAATGGGCTAGCATAGTGTGACCCCATGAGTATATGGTCTTATTCTCATCTATGTCCTACACAATCCCATGCATCCTATATGAAATGGATATCCCGCTACCATCCACAATAATAAATGAATCCAAAACACCACCAAAAACTTCCACAACCACATAAAATTTACTATAAAAATCACAGATAATAATACATTACTATTACTCCCATGATAATGAGTCCTTGTAAGTATGGAAAAAAAATAACTCGAGGCCTAGTCTATAACTATATCCCTAGATTACTCTTGCAATACTACCTGTTGACTAGTAATGCACAATCTAAGTATCCTATACATATTCTCTAAGGTAATAATAATCTCTTTAGTGGGTAGCCAAAAAGTATGTATATTTCCATTCCACCACTCACAAAGTGCAGTCATCATATGGAGACTATAGGGCATTGGTGCAAGTCATGTCATGTAACCCAAACTAGCCCTATCCATAATTGATCTCCCATTGTCTATCATAGGTAGCCAACATAAGCACTCCATCATCCGACCAATACTAAACTCTCTCATACACACATCTACTTATAAAATACATAGAATAAGGTGTTAACATCTCTAAATGATAAATATACATGCTAAAATAATCATTAAATATATTTAAAAATAAAAATTATAGTATTTAGTCCATAAGACATTAACACTGCAAATAGGGCACTAACATTAGATGTTAGTGCGATAGTCCAAGACACTAGCACTGTCCTTGGGACACTACCATGGCCCTCCTAAAAAGGGTACCATATCTAGATAAATGATTCTAAAAATAATAAAAATATTAATCAAGTAAAAAATATGGAAAATAAGGGGATCCTTACTAGAGTGATCTCCTCTAGAGTGACCTACTCATTAACCTCTGCTTCCATCTCCTCATAATGGGTCACATTCACTCCTCATCTCCTTAGCATGTTTATGGGCTTAGATAAATAATTATCTCAAATCAAAAGTTTTAAATTATTATTTAAATAAGCCAATCAACCTATTTAAACCATGTTTTAAAAATTTAACCCACCTAAGGTTGAGCTTGCATGTGAAATTATCTAACTATTACCCAAATCTTCCAATCATGATAACTCCAGAACCATAACTCTAATTTTTGATTCATTTTTTGTGTACGAGACTTGATAACAATATCACCCACACTTTACTAATTACACTTATATCCCACTCAATTTGACTTTACAAATGACAAAACTCATATTTCCTTAGTAAACTCAATATATACCACAAGTCTATCTTAGTCCTAATTTATAAATGATTCCTCTATGATCACCAAAATATCAATCTTGCAATCATATTATCAAGGCTAATTATAAATAACATGCTTATAAATATTAATTTTGGTTCGATACTCTTACCCTAATTTTAGCTCTCTCACAAAAAGGGAGGAATATACACATTATTCACATTGATACAATTGGATAAGATTTTTGATTCAGTGACTTAGACACACATTTAGGCTTTGATACATAGATGGACTCAGATATTCAGATACATAGATTAAATTAGATGTTCATATACATATATTGGCTTAGACATACAAATACATAGTTGATTCATACTTCTTGATTTAGTGACTCAAATAGATAGTTAAGATCAAATACATATATTAAATTAGATATTTAGATACATGGATTGGCTCAAATTTCTAGGGTTCTATAGCATTGGTTCAAATTATCAAATTTTACATAGGATTTTGATATAGTTCCAAACATAGATTATGACTATGGGGGCATATACATGGTACACCATCCTTATATATACATAAAACTTTATGCATAGGATACATAACTACATTACTCAGATATCAAGTTTTGGGGGCATGCTGTAGGGCACATGTCCTCGACCTCACATGATTTCACTAAGTTATACAAATGGAATGGAAAATTATACCATTCTCTATGCATAGAATACCAAATTACACTAAGATTATCACCAATATTTCATCAGATTAGGTCATATAAATGTCTATAGTATTTGATCCATAGTTTTCACTTGACCTAGATGATATAGGTTGAGTGATAGTTTTGACCTTTGAGCACATATTACTTCTTAGACTCAGTTACATATCAAAGTGGGGATAAGCAGAGCTTATTTCTCCACATTTATAGAGTACTCTTAAGACTCAGTTATATATAAGAGCAGAGATGATTAGGGATTATTCATCCACATTCACAAATTAATTATCAAACTCAATTACATATTAGAGTGGGGGAAAGTAGGGATTGTTCCTCCATATTCATAAATTACTCTTCAAGCTCAGTTACATATTAGAGTGGGGGTAAGCAAGGCTTGTTCTTCCACATTCACATATTACTTCTTAGATTTAGCTTCATGTCAGAGAGGGGGAAAATAGGTATTTTACTATCATGATCCATTAAATTAATCAAATTTATATAAGGGAAACCCAAATTATGGATTTTCTCTTCACAACTAGTATCCCAAGTGTCTATCCACTTTTCTAGCTAAGAAGTGGGCTGGGTCTAGAACACATCCACAAAGGTAAGTACATGTATGCATTTTAATTTTAATTTTACTTTAGTGCTTTCATTTCCATTACATTACTATAATTAAAATGGAACAAATTAAAACACCCTAATTTGGTCAAACAACATAAGTACTATGTCTTTTGTAGCTCTTTCATAGGGAGTTCTTAATAATGAATGAAGGTTTTGTTCATATGGTCACTTTGGTATTTTGGTCCTTATTATGACTTGTATTCCCATATTTATGCACATATAGTGGTCTTATGTCATGCTAATCCCAATTACAATGGCCCTTATCCTATTTGTTTTAACAACAACCTATTTTATTACCTACAGGGCAATATCACAACCCTAGACAATAATGCACCTTACTAGTGTCCACCTTAGTGCTATTGTCTAATGGTTATATTTTTAGCTCTTTTCAGGTCCTTACCCTTATTTGAGTCTTTTATTATTATTTTATCTATATTTTCATCTTGTCAGCCTATGAACAAGCATATTACATTTAAATTAGAGGTCCTATATAAAGAGCTTCACAAAGCATTCTACATATAACACTTACTACTTTGGCACATAATTACATAAAAATTAGTCAATATTATATATCATCACTCTATATATTACTCAACATCACAAAAATATTCATGTTTGATCAAAGAAGGGCCTAAAAAACATTCTTTCTAGTATATATTGTGCATTGATTATGCACATTCCCTAAGGGAGAAATACATGTGATCTAATACCCCTATCATTGGGTTTCATGTAGGTAGTAGTTAGAAAAATAAGGGTTCTATATCACATGATTGTAATATCCCAAAACCCACCTTTTTCCATTATTTTTGCATTTGATTCCATTATTGTTTCATGTATACATGTGTTCATTAGGGTTTTAAAGGAAAATCAACCAATTAGTGACATAGAATAATGATCAAGAGTTTTTGAACACATATACATAACTCAAAATACCTCTTGTAGAATCCCTAAAGCTCTTAGGCTCCTTTTCCACAAAAGAACATTAGCATGGTGCCTTTACCAATAACACAGTGTGCTAGTGTCTAGTTAATTGTGCTACTATCCTCAGGCAACCAGAACTCTAGTTTTAGAACAAAAGGGCCCCATGATGTCTTACTAACCTATTTTAACATAATCACCATCTAGGGACATAGGTTTTACTCTAGATAAGTAAATATTCTCCTTACACTCATTATTTTGGGTAAATCAATTTAAATATCTATTTGTAATATGTATATATGTATTTACCCTCTGTACTCAACCCTTTAAAAATATAAGATTTACATCTATTAAGTCCTAAATAGATAAATCACAAACACATATAAAAACACACAAACACATATACATACATATGTGTATGTTTACACACACATATATGATATATACACACACACACATAAATGTGTGTGTGTGTGTGTGTACACATACACATACACATACACATACACATACACATACACATACACATACACATAAACATACACATACACATACACATACACATACACATACACATACACATGCACATACACATACACATACACATACACATACACATACACATACACATACACATACACATACAAATACACATACACATACACATACATATACACATACACATACACATACACATACACATACACATACACATACACATACACATACACATACACATACACATACACATACACATACACATACACATACACATACACATACACATACACATACACATACACATACACATACACATACACATACAAATACACATACAAATTCAAATACACATACACATACATATACAGATACACATACACATACACATACACATACACATACACATACACATACACATACACATACACATACACATACACATACACATACACATACACATACACACACATACACATACATACATACACAGACACACACACACACACACATACATATACATATGCATTGGAAATGATGAATAGATAATCATCAGCTATTTTTTTTAAGATGATAAGTAGAATTTATAAAAATTTATGCATTTCTAATATTTATAATTTAAACCAGAACTTCAATTTTATTTTTATTTTACAATCCCTTTTTGGAGTGCATGAAATTGATGTTTAATGCAAGATTCATGGGCTATGACAATAACCCTCCACTTTTATATATTAAATGAGTTTATTGATCCATACCCCAATCATTGTTTGGTGTTATAACCCTATTTCCCATACATGGACTACAATAAAATCATATATAAACTCTTATATAGGCATATATTGATTGATACATGTCATTATAAGTATATAATTCTGAAACTAAAAATGATGCATTCTCTAATTACTACAAAATCATTTGTTATATTATATTACATATAACATCTAATTTCTCTTACAAACTAATGGGTATTCTATTATCCCATTACAATCTCACCAACTCTTCTTACATTATAGTTTACTCCACTAAAAATCACATAGACCCATAACTTATTTTAGGCAACCTCACCTTTCCAAAAAATATGCCAACCCTCTACCCTAGGTCCTATTCTTTAAAGAACAAATAAGGGTAGGGTAACTCATAACACACTACTAGACCAACTAGTTCCATACTAGTTTGAGCCTTTATCCATATCAAATAAGTTTAAGCACTAACATACCTTATTTAGGGATTTACACAAATTGGTATATTAAGATAAATATAGATTTCAATTTAGTATTATTTTTAATAACTAATATTTAATCATACATCACAATATGTATAATGATTAATAATGTTTTAAAAATAAAAGAAACATTTATGATTAAATGTAAAAAGGGTAAAAAATGCATAACATTATAATCTCTATAAGGTGAAGACTAAGTATCAATTTAGTTTTGAAGTTGGAACATTACTGGGAGACCCCCACGAATAGCCATTATCCAAATGACATTATTTTCTATGTGCATGAAAAAATAACTACAAAGGGAATTCACATAAACATGTAAGACTTTGCCAAGAGAGTTGTGTCATCTAGTTGGCATTAGAATTAAGGATAATTTCCACACATAAAATAATAATAAAAGCATCATTTACTTATAATAATATATAATTTAAAATTCATGAGGTGAATCTAAAAATGAGGTGTTAAAGTCATTCCCTAAACTATATTTCAAGAAATCATTTTTATTCCATTTAGGGAGTGTGTGTGTTTCCAAGGGTAACCACAACACTTTAAATACTCACCAAGATAACTTTAGGAAGAATCCTAGAGTACATACATACTATTAATTTAATTCAAATTGGTTATACCCCTCCCCTCTCTCATCCTAAGAAACCCATCACGATCATTAACTCGACTTTGAAACAAAATGTTGAAACTCCCAAAGCCCCCCAAATTAAAAATCCCAAAGAGGAGTCTAAAATAGTAACTAGTGTCACTACTAATACCACTTCTAAAATTTTCATGTTTATAAAATAATACCAACCTCTCATTCTTCCATTTGATATTTATACCATTGTCTGACACCATGCCCACCACCCCCGCACCCTTAAGGTTTAGCCTTTATCCCCATTAATAAAATCATAGACATTTACATGGTTAAAATAGTTGAGATAGGGGATTTTACTCATTAGATGAACCTTTGTTTCCTAATGAATTTTAAATGTTTAACTTTTATGGAATGAAGTATCACTTGGGTGTAGGCACAAGCATGATATTAGGTTCCCTTGATGATAGGATTCAACCTTTTACATTTAAGATTGACTAATTCTACACCAACAATGTTTCAAAATATGAGACCCTTATATTAGGATGTATACATGAAAATTAATTAGTAGTCCAAAATCTTAAATCCTTTGGGGATTCAAAATTAATTTTTAATCATGTCTCTAAATTTTATCAAATAAAATCATTGCATATGGGTAAGTGCATAGAGATGGGTGGCCAAAAAGTGAACAAAAATTAGTGTTTGGAATGCTGAAAATGGTTCTGTATAAATAATTTTTAAAAGTGTATTTGTATTTATTGACATAGGCTCAATGATCATTTATCTTAAACCACATACATAGTTTAATACATTAAAACTGCATACATGATTTTAGCACATTAAAATCATGTACATAGTTATAAAGTAATAGAACCACATATGTAATTATTTTACTTTATAACTAAAGACAAAATGTCGATACCACTAATTTATCATCATTACAAACCATGAGTAGGAGACAATAAATGGAAATCTATGGTTGACAATGAGACTAAGGCAAACACAAAATACTCCAAAAACTTGAATTAAAAAATGGCACACTGAAAGAGAAGTATGTAAACATGTTTTAGTGCATTTAGAAATAAAATTAGTTAATTTTATTACATTTTTAGTGATTTTTTTAATTTTATAGCATATGTAGAAGCTAATGTGCTGAGTGGAAATGAATAACAACCTAACCCTCCTATCCTTCCTAACCCATAAAACCCTCCTATCCCTCCTAAACCAAAAAACCCTCTTATCTCTCTTCACTCACAAAACCCTCTTATCCATCATGTAATTCCTCAAGCCCCCCAAAGTAGTCAAGAGGATTTAGTAGCCCATATAATTAAAAATAAGAACAAACTTAAGAATTTGATTAGGACATTGAGGGATAGTCATGAAAATAAACCCAACTAAATTTCTCTGGAAAACACATTACATACATTCTTAGGTGAAATTGACTAGTTAACAAGTCAAATTGATAGGTGGGCTGAGTATAGAAATAGATGTAGGGCATACTATTCTAACAAATTATCTGTAGTCACTATGAGAGATAAACAATTAACCAAATCCAAAATTTTTGCCCTATTTAATGATGGGAAAACTAGTGCACCACTTGATGTGATAGCCAAATGGATTCCAATCCACTGGTGTAATTTGATTTATTATTTTGGGAATTAATTGAAAACCCTAAGTAGATAAAAAATCAAGTATATAAATCAAGGAATAAAATGCTATAATATCAATAACCATTTATTTGTAAAATAATTATTTTATTTTCTTAGCCTATAAATAATAATGAATTATAAAGGAGATACTTAACTAGAAAATAGGACTGAAACATATAATGGTAGGCTAGACATTGATGGAGGAATAAGGTAGAGTGTCATCAGCTAGAAATTATGCTAATGACCTTATGTGCTATGTTATTGGCCCTATGTAGATAAAATAGTAAAACTTGGGGCAGACCTTCACTCTATTCTAAGAAGCCTGTGCCTACATGACTAAGACCTAGATTGTTATTTATACCTCATTTTGACTAATATCAGTAGGTAACCCTAAGCCTCCATGTTTACTAGGGTTTTGATGTACACAAGTATAATAAGAGTGGCATTAATAGGGTTGGTTGGATGTGACCTCAACACCCTATGTGCTAAGCATTGCCTACATACCAATACCTCAAAAGGGAATCAAGCTTGATGTAGTTCTCCCAATCTAATTGATGGTACAAGTGAGAGTGATGATAGTATGCTTGAGTATGAATGCCAATTTGAATGCTTTGAGTGTGACCTAAAACTATAAATTTGATTAAAATTGAGATCTAGACTTATGTAGATGGATGTATGTAGAAATAAGGGTAAATAAGGATAAATGACCTTGATTTTCACAACTATGTCTGAGCTTGTTTGTGATAATTTACATATAAGGAATGAATGATTGAGACTGGTCTTTATATAGTGTTATGATGTTATTCAAGACATGAAATGAGTCTAGGATGCTTTATGAAATGGAAAAATATTTTTTGGGGGAAGAAGAAAGGGTCAATAGAGCTACCCCCTTTGCCAAAAGCCCACTATGCTACAAACCAAAGGGGCCACACTATTGTCTAGGTGGCTGGAACAAGTGTGAAAAGATCTAGGATGCTTAGGATATGGATTAATGTGGCTTTTAGTATATCTAGGTAAGGGGTGGACGTGCATATAAGCTAAAAAAGGATAAAAAAGACCCTAAGATATGTCTAAGGCTAAGCTAAGAATAGGGTGGTATCAAGCATTAAATGACATTTTAGATGACTACATTCCCCCCCCCCCCCCCGCCACCACAATTATAAAAATGTATTAAAGCTAAATGCCTAGGATAAATGAAAGAGAGAAGTACTTGGACTTACTTAAGAGGTAAAGCCCATGAATGTGGATTTGAGTCTATGAACTATGATACATTAGATGTCTTAAAAATGAAACATGATTAAATCAATCCTTAATAAACATCAAAATCAAAGACAAAACTAAGTAAATAGATGAGAGAGAGAGAGGAAAGAAATGAATACACCTCATTGGGTATGTGAACCAATGAAAAAACTTGGTGACATCCTATGTGTTTAGATGGTGATCAAATGGTGAATATTTTGGACTAGGATGATGGCTTACCCAATCCCCATGTGTGGGTGGCTCAAAAACTCAAGTTGGCCTTGAATCCATCATTTACCACCCCTATTCAATGGATCATAATCTATGAATAACTTGAATTGCACTAATGAATTATCCAACCTTCTCATATAGGTGGCTCAAGAGCTCAAGTAGGCTATGACTCCATCATTGCTTACCCACGTGTAGTAGATACATCTAAAGCTAAAAATGGATTATGTAACTAAAATTATGTAAGATTGATCTGGGTGACATGGAAACTCTAAAATGTAAAAAATGTCTCTAGGCCACTCTTGAATGCCAACTATTGCAAATGGAATGAGCAATTAATCATGTGTGATCCTAGTGAAAAATTGCTGCATATGGTGTTTGGAATATACAACATGGAAAATGACATTGATTTATCACTCTATTTGAGATAATTGGTGCCAAACTAAACATATGAGATCAATGTGCCACACACATGCCCCCAATTCTAATATCTATGTATATGGATTTTGGATTGAGCCATAGTAATTTATGCCTCTGCATATATAAAATTGAAATGGGAGTGATCATGATGTGCATGATACCCCCCAATCTAAAAAATTGTGTAACCTCATGTAAAAACTAAGTATATAATAAACATATATGATAATCTATGATTGAAAATGTGTAAATTTAAATTGTAATTGCTATACCTTTCTAACAATTCCAAAATATTCTATTTTTGAGACTAATACTCAATATCATAGTAGGCGAACTATAGCGCATAGTTATTCTAGTAGTGTGCTATGCTATTTATAAAAGTGTTGTTTCTAAGGGAAATTATGACTGATCTAAATGTGACTATGGTTTACAATATTTTCTCAAGTCTGAACTCTATAATCTATGTCTACATGATCAAAACTATGTTTTGAGTGCACTATAATAACCTGATCTTTATGACAAACCCTTATGGATGCCCCTTATTTTAAAGGGAGTTATTGAACCTATGCAATAATTGACCTCAAAATAAAAGTTATGTATCATATATGTTAAATTTAAAATATATGATATACATGTGATAAATCAATATAATGTGTATACATGACATAGAAATGTAAAATAGTCTAAGCACAAGTTGGAAATGTTTGATGTATGTTAGATCTAACATTCACAAGGTTTTCAAGATAAATCTAACAATGTAAGAATATATATGAACCAAAAATATTAATATAATATGAGTAAACTACCTAGGGAGATGTGGCATGATGTCCATCAAGTCACGCAAGGAGGAAGGGGAAATTCATGAGTTCACACATGGCATCACAAAATAGATGTGAATATAACAAGCAAGAAACAAGTGTCATAGCCATGATGCATACATATAAACACATGAGGCACATAAAGTACACCAAGGGTCCATAATATAAGGGGCATTGGCATATGTCACTAAGTTTGAGAAAGATCACATATACAAGAACATGTTTGAATTCCCATATACATAAAAGAGCAAGCAATAGTGGCTTAGATCCACATGGAAGGACATGTTCAAATGTCCACATACATAATCAAGAAGCACATACAAGGACATGGGTACATGTCCAAAGCATACACATAATGAAAGGAATTGGCTTAGATCCATAAAATAATGACATATTCAAATGCCCTTGAGTATAAGTATAAGCAAATAGACACAATTAAATCTAAACTAGTAAAACAAGAAATGAAAGTGTGAATAAACATGTGGTATAAATTCATATAAGAGAAAATATGTACATAAACTGAGACTATAGAAGTAATTGGATAAAAATTAGTGTAGTATATGATGATCAATATCAAGATATAATAAATATAAATCTTTGATGTGGAGTATAGAAAGATATAACCTGGCAAATCAGAAGTTGTGTATGATGCCCCTAATGGACTGATATGTTAATGTTGAATCTATATATATATATTAATGTATCCCTAAATGGGTAGATAGTAGTAAATTTGGATATGTTTAGAGGACCTAAATCCTATATTAATCTATGAACACTTGAAATGAACAAGTGAAGAATGTATGTATAATAAAACCAAATATAATAGCATAGATAGCATATGTAGTACCTATCAAATAGAAGGAATGTAAACATATAAATGCATATAATCTTAAATTTGTATTTTCTAAGCAAATATTTGATTTTTTAAATATTTTTAAACATATTATATGATTTTTATGCTTTATAAGTATAGGCTATGTACAAACATCATGAAAACAAAAATATATACAAGAAGCAAGATAAGATAGACTATGTATAAGTAAACTATGAGAACATACTAACCGACATGTCTCATGATAGACTCACTATCAAGGTGACATGTATCAAGTAAAGGAAGAATAATTGCATGTGGTGTGTGAGGAAGTATCTAATATATGGGAAGTAGATGTACTAGATAAACTATATCAAAAGTTGACCATGAAGTGTGGCCATGAATATGTGGAGATGACTAAACTTGCCTATGAACTATGGTAATCTTAGGGACCCATCTAGTAAAAAAAGATATAAGTGGCATGGATGCTCTATGTGGAGAGATATGGGGTCTCAATAACATTGATATATGTGTAAATGGGTTAGATAGAGGCTCTATAGAATCCATACCATGTATTTGATGTAGGGTCTCTCTAATAAAGGTCTCCATGAGAGAGTATGTATATGTGGTAATGTTGTATAAATGATCTCACCTACACTAGTGGCTCAACTAATATGTAAGATGTGATAATGGATGGAACTATTACTGGTGAATATTATGGAAGTATGATCTCCCTGATGGAGCTATAGACAAGGCCACTTAAACCACACATAACTATATCTATTAGAGAAATATCTTGATTTAAATAGCCCAAGTGATGTAGAAATGTAATAGTACACATATTAATGCTTGATCCATTATCAACTATGACACTCTGAATAGGTGTTAATATAAGTAAGCTCATACAAAGAGTGCATATAAATTTGAGTCATCATCAATGATCTCCTATTCTAAGAAAGTGATAAGAGGCATAAATAAAACTATAGTATGATACACACTAATGATATTATGTAAGGATGTGTGTCCATTATATGAATATGATAGGATGCTAGTGGTGGGTGTGCCTAATAATTATAATGAACACCTGAAGTGTTTTCTATCTCATTAGCTATATGCTTTGGAAATGGATCAAAAAAAAAATTCATTGATTTTTCTTCAGTTGGCTATGCCTTTGGTGTTTATGTAGGAGTTCTCACATCAATGATATTAACCTATATCAGATCTTGGATCTTATGTCACAATATGATGCATCTATTTTTAGTATGGATAGAGGCCCTATGATAATCAAAAAATGCATTAGAATCATAATTATTTGAAAGAGTCCTAGTTGTATTAAACTTTTTGATGGGAGGGAGATATATGACATTGCATTCCAGAAGTCACTGGAGAACATGAGCTAACAGTTCAAGAATATTTGTAAAGGTATCCTTGGAGGATCTAATTAAAACTAGATGAGGATATATCTTTGATGCTATGTTGACTATTGTATTTTGATCATTCTTTATATCATTGGGCCTCAACTTATATGGGGGCTTATTTGAACTATTATTAGTGGAATCTGACCTAGTTGTGTAGTTTAACTACCCATAGAAATAATTTTAACTTCCCATCCCTTCATTATATGGCATAAATTTATAAATGATGGAAACCTTTTGAATAATATATATTCATGCAATGTTGGTAATAACCGTTACTTGAATATGTACCAGAGTTGTCTATTTTCCATGGGGCTAGTCATCTTTGCTAATATTGTTTTATATCACAATACATATTCAACTATTGGCTTATTAGATTTTTTATTTAGTTGAGAAACTTGAGCATATGAAAATTTTTCACTAATGTTAATTTAAAGTGTACCAAAAACATATTTTAAAGTGGATTAAATGTTGTAATGGCCTGATTAGGGAGATTTATAAACATTGTAATGCATAACACTTTAAATTAGAAGGGAATAACTTAGTCAGTTGCCAATCATTAGACAAATTGCATAGATGATTCTATAGTTCACCCTTACCATCATATAGAGTAAGTTTGGGTGCCACAAATTTGTATGGAAAAGGAATTTCCTCTATATGATATGACAAAGGTGCATGTAGAATCACATGAGAGTCTAAGGTATGAGATGGTCTAATATAACCCTATGGAAGATGTAACACCTTGGCCTACAAATAATGGATATCTTGCCTAAGGGAATATACATCTGGAGAAGAGGGATGTCTATTATCCATAAGATGCCTTACCACTAGTGAGAGTTGGCTAGTTTTAGTAGGTTATTATATAATCTAAGTTGCCCCCATAGTAGGTGTAATAATATTAACATCTGTGGGGTTAGAGGATTGACCTATAGTAGATTGTATGAGTTCTTAATGAATAATTAAAATAAGGTCATGTTGCATATTTGAATGTTTAGAAACTAAATCTTTTAATTATTTCTTATTGGACTCAATAAACTAGTTATCAAATTTGCCATTATAGGCTGGTAAGTAGGAATAAAAAAAGCTGTATATTTTGAACCTTTTAAGAAATTAAATCTATGAAAGATTAAAGAAATAAAATAATGAATCAGATGTAAAATTTATAAATTAATTACTAAGTATAGAAAATATAAGGATATAAACCCTAAAAACATCTAAGACTAGGGTTTGGAAGCTATTCAAAGTAATTTGGGTTTATTAAATGATTTAACTATTTTGGGAATTGATGTAAAACCTAAAGTAGATTAAGAGATGAGTATATAAATTGAGGAGTAAAATTTTATAGTATCAATAGCCACTAATTTATACAATAATTGATTTAATTTATTAGCCTATAAATAACATTGAATTATAATGAAGATACTCATTTGGAAAATAGGATAAAAATATACCATTAGTAGGATGGAAATTAAAATTGATGTAGGAACAAGGTAGAGTGTTGTCAATTGAAAATAGGTGTCAGAACCCTCCTTGACCAGTAATAAAACCCTCTTTACTAATAGTGCACCATGATAATGACCTTCTATGATATGTTATCAATCCTATGTAGATAAAATAATGAAACTTGGGGTAGACCTTTACTATATTTTAAAACTCATATGCCTACATAACTGAGACCTGGATTGTCATCTGTGCTTCATTGTGATTGATTTCACTAGGGAACCCCAAACCTCGATGATTACTAGGGTTTTGATTAACATAAGTGTAATAAGAGTGGTGTTAGTAGGGTAGGTTGTACATGACCTCAACACCCCATGTGCTAAACATTACCTACATACTAATACCGTTAAAGTTGATGATGTCAAAATTAGTTCTCCTAATCTAACTTTTGGTGCATGTGAGAGTGATGCTAATATGCCTAAGTATTAATTCTAATTTGAATGCTTTAAGTGTGACTTAAAAATATAAATCTAAGTAAAACTAAAATCTAGACTACTATAGATGGATGTATGTGTAAATAAAGAGTAAATAATGATTAATAACTTTGATTTGTACAACTATTTCTAAGCTTGTTCATGAGAATTTCCATATAAGGAGTGAATGAATGAGAGTGGTATTTATATAGTGTTTTAATTCCATTAGAGACATGAAATGAGTCCAGGCTAACCTTAGGATGATTTGGGGAATGGAAAAATATCTCTTGGGGGTAAAAGAATCTGAAGGTCAATAACACTTCTCCCTTTGCCAATAGTGTACTACATAATAGACCAAAGGGGCTACACTATTTTTGAGTTGGATGGCACATGTGTAAAAAGATTTGGGATGCCTAGGATATGGATTAATATAAATTTTGGTACATATAAGTATGGGATAGAAGTGTATATAAGATAGAAAAGGATAAAAATAGACCCTAAGATAGGTTTAGGGCTAAGCTAAGGATATGGTGGTCTTAAGTGACACTCATTATATTAAATAAAAATTTAGATGACTACACACTCATGATTTGATCAAAATAAATTTTTTGGGACTAATGGTGGATGGTCTTTGATCACCCACCTTATAATAATAATAAGGTCCCAATTTATTTTTTAAAAAAATTGTATTTTGAGTTTATGATAAATGAAGTTCCAAACTATTTTGATTTCTTAGAATTCCAAGGTAGATGAAAAGGTTATGCATAACATAGGTCAAGTGCACATCATGCACCTAATTATCCTGCATGAGTATGTATCAAAAAACCACATACTCCTAAAATCCTACCCTATATAATCAAGTAAAATATAGATACTGATAATTTATATTCCATTAAGGTTCTTAATGACACCCTCATTTAGCATATGAGCTACATTTATCATACTCCTATTAACAATGGTGGACATGGCAAGGCTTTATCTAGTGTTGCTACCCAGTGAGTTCACTATTGTAGATCATGTGGTGTTATATGCACTATACCTAAGGAGAAGGAGGAGGATATAATACAACCCACTCATGGTGATATTTCTTTGGGCCTAGATGACATTGATCTCACTATGTTTCAACTGTCTATATTTTATTTAGACACCTTGGTTAGAACTTACTAGGTATCTTTAATATTTTTATTATTGCAAAAAAATTTCAAACTTGTTAAATTTAAAATATTTGTAAAATTTAAAAGGTAATAATTATTTTTCATGTAGAAATCTCAATAATGTATATTGTTTTTTATATTTCAATAGGATTTTGGATGCCACATGAGCATGTCCATTACTACTACTACTATGCATGTATATCCCTATACAGAGGTGATTTTTAAGGATTAATTGATGTTATGGTTCATTATACATGTATTTTGTTGTATATATATGATAAAAAGACTAACAATGATATTTTGTGTTTTCAATTGATGACCACATTAGACACTCTACCATCTATTTGGGAGGGAGAAAACATAGGTGCGACTGTTATGATATCATCTCACAAAAACTCACTGATGTACATGAGAGTTATTGTAATGTTTAAGTGTAAATATGGATATGTGTTTTATAATTATCCTTTGTAATTATGAAAATATCTATTATAAGAAATAATTATCTTTGCAGACTCATTTAGTGATGTCTTCTAGTCTTTTTGAAATGATTAGCATGCATGACATGGTATAGTTAACAATTTAATTTGTAAATTTTTAGATATTATATTTCAATGATTTAGTCATCTGGCTTAAATGTTTATGAGCTAATTTTGAATTTTTATTTTATATATATATATATATATATACACACACACACATATATATACATATACATATATATATAAATATATATGTATGTATATATATATATATATATATGTATGTATATATATATATACATACATACATATATATATATATACATACATACATACATACATATATATATATATATATATATATATATATATATATATATATATATATATATATATATATAGGGAGCCATCCCTTCCATTATCATGAGCATGTCACTGAATCCTATAGTTGATCCATTTCACACTCTTGTTCACCAACATGAACCTATCATTAACCCTATTGAGTGTTAGTATGAATTTGACATGACCACTAGCTTGTGGTAAGTGTACCTATGAATATTTTTTTTTTATCATTCTAGAAACTTAACTTGTTAATTTTTTAAGTATCTTGTTATAGTACATGTGTAAAGTTTTTTACAATATTTTCATATGAATAATTGGAGCTATAGGTGATTTTTGAGTAGAAGACTCGTAGTCAAAAAGATCCAACACCTACAATTATGAGAAAGACATCAAAGAGAAATGATTATACAAGTAAGGTAAAGAGAGTGATGCATTTTGATGATTAAGATATTGCCATATGACATTTTTTTGTATGCCTATATGGATTGATGTATAGTTGTTTGGAATTGTATGCTTATATAGTATTAACCTGGGATCTTGTATTTATGTTCACATTTTGTGTGCCTTTATATGGATTTTATGGATTATATATATATATATATATATATATATATATGTATATATATATATATATGTAAAATTCAACATTTCACTTTTTATATATTCTTGTTGATTTCACCTTTTAGATTTTTTTGTAATTTATTAAATATTCTATTACATGTTCACATTATTGTATGCATTAAATTTTTTTTAAGCATTAAAAATATACCTTGTAGTGTATTGAATGTTGCTGAAATGTATGGGAAATTTATTTATAATTATGTTACAAAATTATTACAAAAGGTGTGGTAAGTGATCATGATAAAATTAGACCTCTCTTAAATCTACTTACAAGGTCTCTTTAAGTTTTGTAGACTCCTTGTTCAAATAAAGTCTCTTTATTATTTTATGAAGATCCTTTATCTTATCAATTTAGACACCCCATTTTGGCTACATCTATGTCTAAACTAGACTTCAGATTGATTTCTACCAAACTATGTAAATTAAGACTAGAAATAACCAAACTGTCCAAATTCATCTGCACATCAAATGAAAATTCCCATAATCATGTTGAGGCTTCTTTATTTGGGGTATTACCTTGTATGAACCAATAACCTCCCATAAAATCATCCCTAGTCAAGTTGTGACCTAAAAAACTAACATTTTAAACCTATTGAGTGGGGAACTTGACCAACTTTTAGAAAAGGTCAAAAGACTAATCAAACTTAATCAATTGATTAAACCCAATTAAGTACTTAGTTAAATAATTTATTTGTAATTAATGAATATCTATAGTTATAAATTTAAAAATGCAAAATATCAAGCCTCTCATCATTGCTTTTATGAGTTGTCAAACACTCATAAAATATCTAGATTTATAAGTCATATTTATTAATTAAATAATATGCATTACATATTTGACTCAATCTCCACCACACATCTCATTTTTAATCCAAAGTTCATAATGGATTTGCCTAAACTATAAATAAGAGTGTCTTCACTCTCTTTCAAGAAAATTTTGTGTGTAAGGTTATTCTATAGGGATGAATTCAAGAATCTCTCAAGTAGAGTTATAATGACACATTAATTGGAAATAGCTTCACATGCCAAACCAAACCAAGCCAAGATAAGGTGACAAGGAGAAATGATGCATGGAACACCATTGTTAAAAACTCTTTAAGCACATGATAAAACACATCCATCCAAGGCCAAATTATAATTATTTATCACAAGGAAGGTGAATAATACCTTTTTTATCTTCTTTTTTTTGTTACTTTCATTGTTCTCTTGTTCCCCCAAGTATCTAGGCTTGAGGTCTTAGATCTCTATGTATTTTTATTAATTTTTTCATACTAAAATAACCCATTCTTAGATTCCTTATATACATAATGGCATGAAAAGTGGGATGATGCACCCCAAAATCACTAAGAGAGTGACCTTGGACTTGTAAAATTTAATAAAATATTGCTAAGACCTTGTTTTTATGTTTTTCATTAATGTTTTTCATATTTTTGTTGCCTATTTTTTGGTTCTTATTTAGGAAATGGTGACTAAACCACTAGAATGCTTAAACATTACTTGAATACTTAATTATGTCACTTGAATTTTCATTAGTTTTCATAAAAATCTGATAAAATTTCCATCACCTGATACTATCATCAATGACTGGCAAATTTTCTATCGATTGATAGTTTTTCCATCAATCGATAGCTTTTCTATTGACCAACAACTTCTACCATCACCCAATACCATCACCATTGTTATAAAACATCATTGTAGACCAAAAGTATCACTATGAATTGATAACATCTCTAAATATGACTCTATCACCATCATTGACTACTCTTATCATCGACTGACACTATCCTACCATTAATTGACAAGTTCCTATTATCACTAACTACCCTAAAATCAATCTAAAACATATTATTTATTAACACCATCTTGACATTGATCAATAAATTCTTATTATCGATGACTATTCTACCATCAACTAATAACATCCTACTATCACCCATTACCATCCCTCTATTGCTGACTACTCTTGCTATTAATCGATACCATACTACCATTGACCAACAAGTCCACACTATCACTAAATACCTTTACATTGAATAAAATCTTTCCATTACCCAACATAATTATACAATTTATTGATAAGTTCATGCCAACATTGACTACTCTACCATCAACTAACAACATCTTGTTATCACCCAACATCATCCTATTGTTGATTGACAAACTACCATCATCACTGACTACCTTGCTATCACCGACTACCCTACCATCAACTTAAAATATCTTTCTATCACCTCAAACCACACTTACATTGAATGAAAACATACTTATATCATTTGACACCATTTTCCCATCATCTAACTTCCTATCATCATCAAACCATTCCTACTATCGACCAACTGTTAGCACCTGATAATTAATTATAAGAAATTAAGTCAAAGGGAAAAGATTTCAAACATTTTAAAAATTCATCCACACTTATTTTTGGTGCTTAAAATTTACTTATCAAATTTCCTTTTTTATTTTCAAAGTTACAAGTGAAAACAACAAATCTAAGGGGCCAAATTTCACTTCACATCTTGTTCGGTGCTCTAAAAAGAACAACCTTTGATTAATGCTCCTAAGAGATTTGATTTTTATTTTTCATTATTTAAAAGATAATTAGTTTCCATTTCTTAGATTAATTTTTTTTTTGTTAAAAATAACTTCACATGTATGCTCTCCCCCCATCCCCTTTAGAGAACTTGAGTGATTAAAAGTGAATTATTTCTTTTTTTTTTGGTTGAGTCTAGAAAGGAAGAAAGTCATATACACTCTTCAAAATCTCCAAGTGACTTTGGTGACCTAAAAATTACCCTAAAGTTCTTTTAATTTTAATTTTTTAATTTTTCACATTACCTTGTGGGTGGGAGTTCATAACCTCTTCACAAGTTCTTTAGGGAAGCGTTAACTTGGGGTTTCATCTCCCAATGTTGTTCCAACCCCAATCCATAATGGGGTATATAAATTAGGAACACATTTTGGCATTAAACAATGGATAAGTATTCATCTTGATAAGTCTAATGAAAACCCAGACATGATTTGAACTTCACTAAGCATTACACAACTAAAGTCATTATGCAAAGGACTACACATTTACATAATATGCTAGTGAGTTTGAATCTAATTGACATGATGATATATTGTGTTATCCACACTTGGGACCATTTATATCATTTATAAAATTATATATTTTAGTAAACCCCACTTTATCATATAATATCCTAACAAATGCTAAGTGATTCATCAATCTAAGTTCCTTGTCATGTACCATTTATTGAGAGATAGAGGGGGATTAAAAAACTCTACCTACATGCACTCTTTAATTTTTGGATTAACACTTAATTACTTTAAATTTTGGTATATTGATGAAAACTTTGGTGAAAGCTACACACACATTGTCAAATTTTAGGGTAAGATGTGTACTTAAGTGCCTTTTATATTTATTTTTCTAGCATGCATTTTTAGATCTAAAATTAATTTTTGTGTCAAAATCAAGCCCAAAACTTCTATACAAGACATGTGTTACACACCACTTTTAACCAAGAGGTGTTACACTACTGAAATCATTCCAATCATTTGCCTTAGAGATTTTCAAAAACCACCTTTTGTACCTTTGTTCAAAAAGATGTTATACTATCAAATTTGTTCTAAAATAATTACCTTTGTGGAAAACCAAGTCAAAATTTTCTTTAAATCCTTTTTTTTTATAAAAGTGTCATTATGAAACCCATTTGAGTCTAGACCATTACTTATTTAAAAATCCAAGTCTTTCAAAATCTCATTCAAAATCTATCTTTAGAAGTTCAAATCTAAAATAATTAGTTTAGACTTGAGTCTTGTTTAAAACTTGGGATTGAGTGGTGTTGAGGTATGTTATTATTTTTGATATTGTGGAATTTATGTTTTCATTGGTGTCAATGCCAAGATGGAGGTCATTTATGTCAAAGTCAAAGTTGATGTCATGCATGGTGAAGTGGTATGTGACAAGGAGTCTTATGACAAGTGAGAATTTGAAGGAAAACTATTTTATCTTTGTTGAGAGAGAATTTGAAGGTAACCTAGTAATTTTTTTGAGGTTGATGACATGTTTCAAGATCAAGATACAAGGAAAGTATACTACTGAGCACTAGGTGTTTTGAGAAACCTAGACTAGTCTTGTGAGAAGGTGTATGCATAAAACATAGTAAATCTTGGTGAATTATGAAAATATAGGCATGAGATAATGTATAAAGTTTTTTAAGAATTAAAAATAGGAAAAGTATCTTTCAATAGAGTTTTAAGGATAGTTTTGAGGCTTAGTCCTTTCATAAAGAGACCTAGTGAGAAAGCATAGGTCTGGTAGCATGTTGAGGTGAGCAGTCTAAGGATTATAAGAAGAATATTGGTAGTGTGTAATAATTTTGAGGTAATATGACATGATAATGATGTGTTTAGATTAGTAAAAAATGTTTCAAGGTGTGTTCAAGGTCTAAGTATGGCTTACATATTTAGGTCTAGTATGCAAAAAGACCTAATGTGGCCTAATGAGGGGTCAAAATCATTTTAAAAGGTGATATAGATAATAATATAATTTTAATATGTGTTATAGGTTGTTTCAAGTATTTTTACAAATTTTTAGGTCATATAATAAAGGATAAATAATGAAATTTGGTTTTGAGGTCTTCTATGTGCACATAATGAGGTATATCAGACCTGAGAAGAATTTTCTTATGATAGTTGGCACGTGAAACCTTTACATGAGGAACCAAGAAGTTCATGTTAGTTGGTAAAGGTTCCTATCTAAAATTTATTAACATTGGTTTTGGAGTTGAGAGGAAATCCTTTATGATTGATTGTTAAGAATGGAAGGCAGTCTAAACCCTCCTAAAACCCTCATAATGACCCAATATGAAAGATATTGTTGTTAATGGATCATAATGGATTATATGACCTATTTTTATGTTTTTATCATATATATTACTCTATTATATTTCTATCTATGTCATTGGTATATCATAAGAGTGAATGGAAGTTACAAGAAACTCCTTGCTTCTTGGATTTTTGATGTAGTAGGCAAGGTTGACCAGATCAAAGCATGAAAGTTGTTGGAGATTGAATATTGAGACATAAATATATTATGAACATGGTGTTTTATGATTATTTTTTATACCTAAAATATTCTAAAGTAGTCATGGAAGTTGTTCTATCGCTAAAAAGGCCTAATGAGGAAGATAGTGAGAAAACTAGGTAGAAGTGAGAATGAGATTAGGGATGGGTTGTAGTGGATTAAGGATGGATAAAAATGTATGGGGTAATTTTTAAATAAATATATCACATTTAAAAATTGTATATAAGTTTTTGTGATGCTCATATATAAGTAAAAAGTTTTTCTCAAAGTGACCTATCTAACATAGTGAGGTTTGTGTAGGGTGAATACATGAGATTGGTGTATAAGACCAATATTGATATCAAAACTTGTAATATATAAATTTTAAGATGTTATAAGGATTATTATGGATCATATAAACCCATTTTAATTTCATAAATTTTTTCACATAGGTGTTTTAAGTCTTGGTTTTCATGGCTGTGTTTTTCGAGCTACATGCAAGTTTCTTATGTGTGAATGAGAATGGTGTTTTTAAGTATTTTTACATAGATTTGAAGAATAAAATGCACCTTAAGTTGTTATAAATGTCTCATAGGTTATTTTTAATGTATTTTTATTAATGAGAAACTCTTATTAAGGTGTGAAAAGTCAAAGGCTCTTGATTGGGTTTTTAAAGACTGTGTATAATTTTGAGTGAGCATATGAAGATGATCAATTTGAGGTATTTTTACATGTATTATGAAATATAATATACTTGGTGATTAAAATAAGGTCATTGAGTTTATATCCATGATATTTTTTTTGGGTTATGTGCCAAATTTGAGTGTATGCTTTAGATTTTCAAGACAAACTTTCTAGTAGTGAGAAGGCCTAATTGCAAATAGACCTAATCTTTAAGGAGTGAAATGATCTAAATGGTGTTTGGGACCTAAGGTGAGATATTTAGGGTTATAATTAAGGTGTATATGAATTTTTTTATTCATTTTTAAAGTCTTAAAATTTTCCAAGATGGTTAAAGTGAAATATGTGCCTTTAGAAGGCCTAATTACATTAGGTCTCTATTAGGCATAATGGTGGTTTTCTAGTAGTGAGAAGGCCTAATTGCAAATAGACCTAATATTTAAGGAGTGAAATGATATAAATGGTGTTTGGGACCTAAGGTGAGATTTTTAGGTTTATAATTAAAGTGTATATGAATTTTTTTATTCATTTTTGAAGTCTTAAAATTTTCCAAGATGGTTAAAGTGAAATATGTGCCTTTAGAAGGCCTAATTACATTAGCTTTCTATTAGGCGTAATGGTGGTTTTGGTCCCTATGGGTGGTGAATGACCTATGGAGTGGGTGTTTCAATTAATAAAAATGTTTTTTGATCTATTACAAGGGTAATCCAAGTATGGATAGGTTTTTTTCCAACCAAAAAGGGTGAGAATAAGAGTCAAGTATAAAGAGAAGGTCTAATAAGCCTAATTTGACTAGTTAGAATATTGAGGAAATGTGCGAATGATATAGAGATTCATAAACTATCTAGAGGGATTGAAGACCATAAGAGAGGTATGATTAATATTTCTTGAACATATAAATATGTTTTTATAGATAATGAGTAAGGTCATATGAACTAATTTTGCCAAGGAAAGGGCTAGTTGAGCGAGACAAAAGAGTGAGAAGAGAAAAAGGAGGCCGTCATCTTAAGTTGATTTAGAAATAGGTGTCTAAAGGTGATCAAAGGTTCTAGGTGACTGAGTTGGTGTTAAGTTACCTCGGGAGTTGGTTTCTCCTTGCAAGTTAGTGCTTACTAAAAGACTAATTGAGTTGGTGCTTGATTAGTGAGGGGTTGGTGCTCCTTATAGGGTTAGTGCCTCATTAAATATTGATATATTGATTATAAGACTATATTATAAGTTGTGTTTCATTATATTTTATTACCCTTGAGGGGTTTCCACATATATCTTTTGTTCTTAATTTGAATGATTTTGTAGTTTCTTACTTATGCATTGGTTAATAGATGTATGTGGATGAATGCCTCATGGATGATAAGTAAAATTGAATGAATGTTTTAAGGCCAATGATTCACCCCCATCTCATTATTTGTACTTATAAAAAGTGGTTCACCTTTGTATATTTATATTGTGAAACTTGGATGGATTTTTAGTTTTATTTTTAAAGCCCTTTGCCTAGGGACCAAGTTTCCTTTTACCACATCTTGCCTTGATTCCAAGTTTCTATCATATACCAAGTTATGTGACAAGACCTATTTCTTGTGCCTTGATTGAATTTGTTTTCAAATTCCTATCCCATATTTGTTTTTAATACTAATTTCATTTTAATTTGACTAAGTTGCTTCCATGTCCAACTTAACCATGTTTAAAACTAGTCCCTTTCTAAACATTAAGTATTTCAACCAACTTGTACCATCATGCCAAGTTAGGGTTTATTTTTACCCACATTCCAATCCAATCAGGGTCATTTTTAACCCATTTTATACCATGCCAATCAAACCAAATCTGACCTAGACCTAGATCAAGTTCATTTCATAACCAAGATAAAGTTTAACATCATTTTTATAGACCAAGACTACCCTCTTTGGGCTAATTTACAAACCTAGACATGATGATTATCATATTCAAAAATACCCTTCTATGGGCCAATTACAATACCAAGTTCACCCTTTCAAGTCTAATTTATATGATAATGGTACCATATCCCCTACTTATGCTAGTAATCCTCCTTTAACCTACATTAGCAACCAAGTTCTGTAGTGCCTAAGGATTATCATTTTAGGCCCTCCTCCTTTATACAAAATTAGAAACTAAGCTCTAAAATGCCCAAATATTACCATTATAGGCCTTCCTCCTTTGGATCACATTAGTAACCAAGCTCTGCATTGCCCAAGGATTACCATTCTAGGTCCTCCTCCTTTGGCATGTATTATTAACCTTGATTCATAGTGCCCAATGATTACCATTTAAAGTCCTCATTTGGCATGTGTTAGAAACTAAACTCCCAACACCTAAGGATTACCATTTCAATTCCTCCTCCTTTTTCATGTTGTAGTAACCAAGCTCTATAGTGCCAAAGGACTACCATTATAGGCCCTCCTCTTTTAGCCTATATTTGCAACCAAGCTTCACTTGACCTAAAGTTTACCATTATAGGCCCTCCTCCTTTGGCATACATTAGAAACCAAACTTTGTAACACCTAAGGATGATCATTCTAGGACCTACCCCCATTTATTCCAAATTTGGTAGTTCATTATCTCAACAAGATTTCTCTCCTAGACCCACAATTAGTCTTTGTTGAGTCTATTTACAAATATCCCATTATAAAATCATAGGTCGTTACTCATCCATTGATAAATATCCCCCACTTAAAAGATCCAATCTAGTCTTTGAGCCATAAATATCTAATCATTACCTCTTCAAGATCCATCATTAAAATACCAAAATCCCTATCTTTGAGGAGCCTCATTTTGATAAGCCGATCTTTGTGGAGTTGCCTATTGACCATTTCCCTTTTATTAATAAGCCTCACTTTTACAAGATAATATTTATTGATCCCTTCTTAGATTATCCTATTTTTGAAGATCCCATTATTTAACCATAGGTCATTACTCATATAATACCCAACATTCAACATAACATCTTTGCTACTACACTGGAAGAAGAATCAACATTAAAGTCAAGTTCTATTTTTTAATCAATATCATATTTAGCATTAAAATTATAATTAATGTTAGTCTCAACATAAAAATTTATATTCCCTTGAATTAGAATCAATTTTAGAATCAAAATATATTAATGTATATTACAACATTGGTTACACATTCCTTACAAATCAGTTTGAATACATTTGTGACCCTTCCATAATTTTCAAGGATGTTTATTTTAGCATTGACACACATTCTCTTAGTATTTTATATGAGGATTGTGCTACCTCTTAACATTCAATTACCATTCCACTTTCCATTAACACCAGCCAACCTAGCCATTATATTGACATTCCACCTTCCACAAGTGTCGATTGGGACTAAAAATATCACACATTATTAAACTGTATCCATAGTGACATATAAATTGCAAAATATTAGAGGGACCAAGACCAAATTCATGAAGAAGAAGAAAAATCTCCTAGTGAAACCTTTTTGGAGGTGTTATGGGGTTAATCAAAGTCCAAACTCAACATTTTCTAGTGATACCTTGTTTAAGGTGCTAGAACACAATCAATGTAAAAAGTCAATGTTCCTTGGTGAAACCTTCTAGGAGGAACTATGGGACAATAAAGGCAAATATATTGGTGAAAACATCTTCAAAGTACCAATAGATGAACATAATAGTTCTTCATTACTTGACAAAATCATTATTGAAAATAACATCAATACAAATTCTAATCTAAAACATAATTGGATGGTAGCATCTCTCAAGGCCAAATAATAGAAAAATTTGGTGGTCCCATTGAGAACATATTAATAAGTCTTTGGCCCTATCGTAACCAACATTATTTTAAATCTGGAATCAACAACATTGTGTGTGACTAAAAATATTGATATCCATTTGTTACCCAACTATTATACATTCCATTATGATCTATTTCTCCATTTCAAATTTATATTACATTTCTAAATCAGACATTTTATCCAATGCTTATACTTATTTATCATCCCTAGCCATAATTTCCTTTATAGAGGCTATAAGGACATCTTATCTTGAAGTCTGGAGGAAATAAAATAAATGACCAGTGAAGATAAAAATAACATTATTGGAGTTCAAATCAATATCAGGCTCTTGATAAAGTAGCTATTTAGATGGTATGTGGGATAATAATTTTCATAATTAACTATTTTGGTTGTATCATATGTTGATTAGGATGAACATCTCCACAACAACAAGAATAAAATAATCATTTTCCTTTCCTTAGTGTTATTTCATGACTTTATCTTTGCCTTGCCCTTGCCTTTCCATTTGACTTTCTATTTACCTTACCTTGCCACTTGTCTTTCCCTTTCCATTATTTCATGATTTATTAGTTACGTTGCCTTACCATTTTCCAATTTACCTTGGCATTATTTCATACCTTTCCATTTACCTTACTATTGTTTCATGCCTTGCCATTTACCTTACCTAGGCATTTAACTTGCCTTGCCATTTACCTTACCTAGGCATTTAACTTGCCTTACCATTTGTCATTTTCCCTTGCCATTATTTCATACCTTTCCATTTTCCTTACCTTGCCTTTCCAATTGCCTTGCCTATCAATTTTCCCTACCTTATAATTATTTCATACCTTTATTTTTTTTGTCATTTTCAAACATTCCTTATCTATAGGGTGGAACTACAATGACTTGAGGTCCTTTAGGACTATGTTGGCAGTGCTAAATTTATATTAAGGTCAGCTCAGTCACTCCTTTTACCATGTTCTCACCATTTTTCAAGTTAGAGAATTCTATATCTCATAATCCTACAATAAGTTGAGATACTAAAAAACCCTAAAAAATTGGAAAATTTTCAAAACATTCCTCTACTATAAGTTTAAACTACATTGACTTGAGGTCCTTCAGGATTATATAGGTAGTGCTCAATTTACATTGAGGTTAATTCGGTCATCCCTTTTACCATGGTCTCACTATTTTTTGAGTTAGACCATTCTATATCTCATAATCCTCCATTGAGTTAAGATACCAAAAAACCCAAACCATTAGAAACATTTCCAAATATTTGAATCATAATTATAATCAAATAAGTGTCATTGCAACATAAAACACACTTATAATGGATCAAAACTTTAATATAACAATTTAATTAAAATCAAAATTTTAAATGATTACAAAATTAAAATTAGTTTTTAAATATCCAAAATAGACATAATTTTAAGAGTGTAATAAAATAAAAGACCAATTCGATAGAAAATACCACATGATTTGATAACAGAGTTTGTCTATAAAGCTTACATCTATGGATCCACTCCAATAGGGGATCACTCCTTATTAATTGTAGAAAAATCACTTTAAAATAATAATAAGTCTTCAAAAATCATCTTACAATGTTTAACTTTATCCCAAAGATTCTCTTGAAACAATAATCTTTTGTTTGATGCCTTCAAATAATCTCCAAGTCTCTCTACCACTCAAACATACCTTAGAATTAATCTTCACAACCAAAGTTACCTTCAAATACAATCTTGATCTAAATTTATAGTGTTTTAGATCCATGGTTCATTGGTTAAATTCTTATCCTTTAATCCCAAATTCCATGGTTTGAATCCCTTCCAATAATTTTGGTGGTCTTAGCTAAATCTTAATCCACATTTGGGATGTGGAAGTTTCAAAAGGTATTTAAATGCTATGAAATTTGTGGTAACATTACCAAGTGATTGGAATTACCTTTGATTTCATGGGAATGTGGTGACTTGGGGAAAGTTTATGGTATGTGGTGGTAATGTGTGTGGGGACTGTGGGAATTATGTGGAAAACATATGGAATGTTTGAATGAAACATGGCATGAAACATGTAAAGTATGGATGTCATGTGGAAAGTTGGAGGAATTTCAAGGGGATTGGCATGAAATTTAATTAAAATATAAAATTAGATCATAACTAATGGTGGTAAGCCACGTGGTGGATTGAGGAACCACCATGTGGTCTGATCTCTATTCACTACTTGTCGATATAAACCCATTTTTTTAATTTGCCTGAAACAATCTTCTAGGTGTCATAACTCATGCATACGGGCTCTAATTTGAAATCCATAAAATGCATCATAAATATCTTGATGGGACCTTCACCATGACAATGATAAACCTATAATTTGAATATTTTATTTTTTTGAGCAAAATATAGATCCTCTTGGATCAATCCTCCCCACTAGGAGCTTTTAGACCTCCAAAAGTTGATTAATTGGTAAAGGGGTAAGGGTATTAATCCTTAACTCTTTCAGATTCCATCCATTTGGCCTTGTTTAAGTGCATCCCTTTGAGACCAACACAAAGATATTCAACATTTCCCCTTTGTGAAGTCTGAACCTTCCTATCAAGTATTATATCTTCTTGAAGTTCTATTAGATACTCAGGATTAAAATCATCAACAAAAGGAATGGATACACTCTCATCATGATCTAAAATCATTGGTGGCTCATACAATTTCAAATTTTCCACATTCACAACTAAATAAATATGCATATAAGATGGAAAATCCAAATAGAAATCATTTTTACCAATCTTTTCCATAATCTGGAAAGGACCATACCAGATTGGTTTCAGATTTTTACCTTCACCTATCAGTATTTCCTTACTAATGTGAATCCATACCAAATCACCTACAAAAAAATGGTGATCAACAAGATGTTTTTCATTTCTTGATTTTTACTTTGATTAACTTTTCTCCAACTGATCTCAGATAGTTTAGTGTACCTAATGTATCTTTTCAATGAACTTCTTGTCTTTAATAACATCTCTACATTCATCAGTAGCTGAATCCTATCCATAACAAACATATAGAGGAGATTTAGGCAAATATCCATAACAAACTTCAAAAGGAGATTTCATAGTAGAAGAATGAAGTGCACAGTTGTAAGCATGTTGTATATAGCATAAATACAACTTGGGATGTTTATTGAAATAACCCCTAAGCAAATGTACACTATAATAACCCCTAAGAAAATGTTTACAACTTCTGTCTACCCATCAGTGAATGGATGAAATGTAGTGATCTTATTCAAATTAATGTCCATCAATTCCCATAGTGTTGACAAAAATTCCCCAAGAAATCAAGAATCTTGATAAAAAACAATAGAAGTGGGCAAACCAAAATGAAACCATACATGCTAAAAGAACAAGTGTGCCATACCTTCCCCTATAATTTGTTTAGTGTAAGGAATTAAAACACACATCTTGCTAAATCTATCCACTACCACATATAAGTAATCATGTTTTCTCTATGACATAGGCAAATCCCCTACAAATTCTATATAAATACTTTCCTAGGGATGGGTATGAACAAGGGAGTGTAAAGTCCTAGTTTCATATTACTAGGTTTGCTTGTGGCACAAAAAACACACCCCTTGATATATTTGGCAACATTTTCCTACATATGGGGCCAATAAAAATACATTTTTAAATGTACAACAATTTTACCAACTACAAAATGACTAGAATTAATATAAGTATGTGCTTCCCTCATCATGTGCACCCTTTCATTTTGAGGAATGCAAAGTTTACCCAAATGATATAAAAGTCCATTATGCACATGATAGTCTGACTCTTATACCTATTTACCAATCATCAAGTCTTTGTACACATTCTTAAAGTTATCATCATCATCATACTATTATTTATAACTTTTATAAAAAAATAGATGTAACTACCATAAGAGGCCTAGAAAGCATGTTAGCAACTTTATTCTGAATACCTTTATTATACTTGATCACAAGATGAAATTGCTACAAGAAACCCATCCAACAAAAATGCCTAGACTATTGTAGCTTGGCCTGTGACTAAAAATACTGGAGGGGATAATTATTTGTATGTATCACTATCTCCTTACCCAAAAACTAATGTTTTCATTTCTTAACACTCTAAACCAATGCATACAATTCCTTATCATAAGTTAGATAGTTTCTTACTGCACTTATGAAGGTCTCAAAATGATAGCATACAAGTTTTTATCCCTACATCAAAATAAATCCCATAGCATAATCACTTGCATCCATATCTATCTCAAATGGCTACTGCAAATCAAGAAGTGCCAAGATAGGAGTAGTACTAATCTTTGTCTTCAAAGTGTCTAAGTCCCTTTGCTACTTGCCTCTCCACTGGAAACCCTATTTTTTACTAGTCAAAGAATGCAAGGGTGATGTAATAAGTGAGAAATCAACAATGAATTTTCTCTAATATTTTACTACACCTAGAAACTTCTAACCTTAGTTACATTATTGGGTTTAGGCCATTTAACTATAACCTCCACCTTTACAGGATCAATTTTCAATTCACCATGTCCTACAATATAACCCAGGTAAATCAAAGAGGTCTTACTGAATTCACATTTAGACACTTTTAAATAAAGTTTATCCCTTCTTAATGCATCCATGAATTTCCTTATATGAGTCACATGATCTTCCCATGAATGAATGAAGATCAAAATATCATCTAAGTAATTGTAACAAAATCATCAATGAATGGCCTAAAAACATCATTCATTAATTGCATGAATTTAGCCAGTGCATTGCACAACCTAAAAGGCATGAAAATACACTCAAACAATCCCTATTTTTTCTTAGAAGTAGTTTTCTAAATATCATGATCATTAATCCTAACCTGATGATAACCACTTTTCAAGTCTAACTTAGTGAAATAGATAACATTTCTTAACTAATCAAGAAAATCATCAATATGAGGAAGAGGGTAGTGATTCTTAATAGTAATTTTGTTTAAATAATGAAAACCAACACATATTAACCATGTGCCATCTTTCTTTGAAAACCAAAATGATAAGTGAACCAATAAGATATGTACTAGGATGAATAACTCCCTTTTCCAAAAGTTCCATTACCTACTTCTTTATTTCCTCATTTTCCACCATTGATAACCTATACATGCTAATGTTAGGGAGAGGAGAATCCTATAATAACTAAATTTCATGTTGAACTCTCCTTTTAGGGGGTAACCCTTTGGGATTTTGAAACACATCATCATAACTAGAAATGATTTCAAGCAATTCTTTCTTATATTTATGATCACAATTTTCCATAGCCTAGGAATATTCTTTTTCCTTGGACTTAATCAACACGAGACAAAAATTCTTGCTTGAATTGACTAGTCTTTTCATTTTCCCTACTATAACTAAGGAAAGACTCATCTTAACATGATGTGATTTGACTATATATTTTATTCCATCCTTAACAAGTAAGTACTTATTCTCTTCCCTATAAAATATTGCTTTTCTATCATAAAGAGGAGGACTTATTAAAATAATCCCACGTATGTCTAGGGGGACTACATCCAGATCAACTTCATCCATGAATTTAGATGCGATGACAAATTTCAATCTACAAGTTTTGGTTACTTGTAGTTTTGCATCATCACACACCCAACTAAGTAGACAGGGTTTCAGATGGGAAGTTGTTTTTAAGCCTAACTTTTTAACAATCTCTTCAAAAATCAAATTTACCTGTGATCCACTATCAAATAGAGTGTCAATCTTAGTATGTTTTTCAACAACCCTAATTTGGAAAAACTCATTTCTTTTTCTTATTATCATGTACATATTTTTATTTTGAAGAGGAAGCAATATTAGATGACTTAGTGCTAAAAAAGCAACAATAATTCTACATACTTATAGCTGTGATCTTAGTTTTATCCCTAGAATATGAACCTAGATCTTGAACTATAGTATTAGATTTATTATCTTTCTTCTTAAACCTATTAAAAGGATTTAACTCAAGACATAATTTCCAACACTTAGACTCATTATTATTTTTCTTTCAATTATTGCAAAATGGCTTACCCTCTTCTTTATGAACAATAACAGTTGATTTTTGTTTACCCTTTCTAGAACTTTTCCCTTTAGAATGCTTAACTTTAGATTGCTTACTTTTAACTTTAGGAAAATATTCTTTTATCTATTTTCCTCTATCCTCTAAATGAATGGCTTTAACACATGCTTCATCTAAACTAGTGGGATTGAGAACCAAAATCATGTGTTTCAAGTAGCTATGCAACCCACCTATATACTTAAGGATTGTTTCCTATGTATAAAGAGGAATATTCAAAAGCAAAGCCTTTTTCCTAAATTATTGTGTATAATCTTAAACACTTTGGCCTTTAGTTTATCTAAAAGATTTCCAATCTATCATAGATTGCTGCATATAGCCTAAAGGATAAAATTGCTTTTTGAGTGCATCAATAAATTCACTCCAAGTGGAAATTGAGTTACCTATGTTAATCTAATTTTCATTTAACTTACTCTCCCACCATATGAGAGCTGTGCCTCCCATTCAAATATTATCTAGGTGAATTTTAGACTCATCATCTACAATCTTCTGAACCCTACAATATACTTCAATTTTCTTTGTCTAGTTATCCAACTTTTCTACATTAATCTCACCATTAAACATCAATAATTCAAACTTAATATCTAGATTTAGAGAAGGAAGATATTCAATATATTTTTTATCTTTACCATCACTTGAAGAGGATGAAGGTTTCTCATAATTTTTACCACCTCCATCATGCTTCATCTTAATTCATTATTCCTAATAAAGTTCCTTGACCATGTCCTTGATTTCTAAGAAGGATTACCAAAAAGCTCATTCAGACTCAAAGTCATCTCCCATTTTTGTAATACATCTTGATCCAATATTTGGATCATATTCTACTAATTCTCCTTCACGCCACCTAGATCTTGACCTTGTCAACATACATTTGTAATCCACATGGTTAAATACAAATTTTTCTCTGATACCAAAAATATGATCTGTAATTGTAATCAAACAAGTGTCATCATAGTAGAAAATGCACTTTTAATGGATCAAAACCTTAACATAACAATTTAATTAAAATCAACAATTTAAATGACTACAAAATTAAAATCAGTTTTTAAATATCCAAAATAGACACAATTTTAAGAGTGCAATAAAATAAGAGACCAATTCAATAGAAAATACCACATGATTTGATAACAAAGTTTGGCTATAAAGCCTACATATCTAGATCCACTCCAATGGGGGATCACTCTTTATTAATTATAGAAAAATTGCTTTACAATAATAATAAGTCTTCAAAAATCATCTTACAGTCTTTAAATCTATCTCAGAGATTCTCTCAAAACAATAATATTTTGTTCGAGGTCTTCAAATAATCTCTAAGTATCTCTACCACTCAAACATGCCTTATAATTAATCTTCACGACCAAAGTTTCCTTCAAATACAATCTCGAGCTCAATTTATAGTTTTTGAACTTTGTGGTACATTGGTTTAACACTTAGCCTTTTATCCTAAATTCCACAGTTCGAATCCCTTCCAATGGTTTCGATGGTCTTAGCCAAATCTTAATACCACATTTGGGATGTGGAAGTTTCAAAAGGTATTTAAATGCATGAAATTCATGGTAACATTACCAAGTGATTGGAATTACCTTTTATTTTATGTGAATATGGTGACTTAGGGAAATTTTGTGGTATTTGGTGGTAAAGTGTGTGGGGACTGTGGGAATTATATGAAAAACATGTGGAATGTTTGAATGGAGCGTGGCATAAAACATGTAGAGTATGGATGTCACATGGTAAGTTGGAGGAATTTTGAGGGGTTTGACATGAAATTTAATTACAATATAAACTTAGATCATAATGAATGGTGTCAAACTATGTGGTGGCTTGAGGACCCACCACATGGTCTAATCTCTATTTGCCACTTGTTGACATAAACCCAATTTTTTTATTTGCTCAAAACAATTTTTTAGATGCCATAACTCATGCATATGAGCTCCATTTTGCAAACCATGAAATGTGTCAGAAAGCTCTTTATGATCCCTTTGCTATGACAATGATAAACATGAAATTTTAAGACTTAATTTTTTAAAGAAAAATATAGATCCTCCTAGATCAAAATTCATCCACTTTAAGGTAGAACTACAATAACTTGAGGTCATTTGGGACTATGTAGGCAACACTCAATTTAAATCAAGGTTAGATTAGTCACACATTTTTCCACACTCTCACCATTTTTCAAGTTAGACCATTTTATATCTAATAATCCTCCATTGAGTTGAGATACCAAAAAAACCAACCCATTGGAAAAATTTACAAACATTCCTACACTGTAAGGTAGAACTACATTGAATTGAGATCCTTTAGGACTATGTAGGCAATTCTCAATTTACATTGAGGTCAGCTCGATCATATATTTTCACACACTCTCTCCATTTTATGAGCAATTTTAGAAAATGATCTCACCATTTATGAGTCAATTTTTTATGCATTATGCATTTAAACTTAACACATTGATGGCCACTTAATTTTTCCAATGCTCTTGTCATTTTATGAGTGATTTAAGTAGCACTCTCACCATTTGGAGATTAATTTAAGTAATTTTCTCACTATTTTTCAAGTTATCCCATTGTGTGCCTTATAATTTTCCATTGACTTGAGATGCCTAGAAAAACCTAAAAACATGCTTGTCTTCAACATTAGGCTATTCAAATTGTATCCTCGCCACTTAGAATGTACATCTCCCAGTTAGAAAGTATAACTAAAGTATTCTCATGGATTTCATCATGACCATTTCCATTCACCTTTTTTATTTCTTGATAGTATTTCATCCCATTTTTGGGAGAGCTACATTTGTCCTGAAGTCTATGTTAGACTTTGTATCCATGGTTATATGTTGTAACTATCTAATTACCTAGTGTATTTAGAGTAATCTCAACTAGTTTCAATGATTGATTTCATTCACCATTTCTTTGGATCATTATTTATTATAGGATTGTCTCATTAATTCTCTCACTATTTTGTGAGCAACTTAAGCCTACAATCTTGCCATTTTACAAGTCATTTTTATGTGTATTGTGCATTTAAAATTGATGCACTACTACACCCTTGGATTATCACACACCTTCACCATTTTTAAAGTGGTATCTTGTCAATATGTAATGAGCTAAGATACCCCAACAATATTAAACCATTTTTCCTATCTTTAACATAGTCACCAATCCTTGATCTTCCCTACTAGGGCAAATTCATTATTGGTCCCATTCTATTCCACTACCATTTAGGTGTTACCTTCCATTTGCATGTATCCTTACTTAAGGGCACCATCCAATTTGATATTTTAGGTTAAGTATATTTTTGTGTGTGGCCTTACCTTTTCATATAACTTTGTTTAGGGGCATTGTCTAATTCATACTTTTAGGCCAAGCTTGTAGTTTTTGCCCTACTATGAAAAAACTAAAGTGTGCAACTTTTAACATGATATCTTATTCCTGAATGTTATTCCCTTACATATATAATTTCTTGGGGTCACCATTCATTTATATTTCCATTGATCCTTCACACGTAGATATTGACTTGGGTAATGACATGATGGTTTCTATTGCTTTTACTTTCAAGCTTTATGTGTGTTTATTTATATAGTTATTTGTTTGTTTGTTTGCCTATTTATTTTATTTCATCATTATTCCTTGTATTAGTGTAAATTAATTCATTGGGTGATTCCTTGAACATTATAATTGAGTCCATCCATATTCATACATCAACATTATCATCATGGTTTTTATCATTGGTACATTATTTTCAATTATCTATTGGATCGGGAGTCAGTATTTATGCACATTACATAAAGGTCATCATTGTGTTTTATATCATGGTGCATACCATCATGTGATATAACAAAAATCAGGCCAATATATCTATAAATAAATGTAATGGGTAGTATTTCTCCTTTTTAAAAATTGGCATATCCCAAACATCACCCAAACATAGAGTAATTAAACCACAAATGAATGGTAATCCTTGCTAGTTAGGATGTGCATATCCATACTAGTAGGTATAAAAAATTCATACCTATCCTCTATACCAATTCACCATCAAACCATGGTTATGGGTTCATTACATGAGATTCCTTTTCCCCATTATGGAAAATAAATAATTATCCCCTACTCCTTGATCCAATCAACTCATTGACCATTCTAGTTATATCAATGGTAATGAGCATGTCCACATTGGTAGGTAAAACTAAGTCTTCCAATTGATTATTTATTATTATTATATTCTATACCTCATTCCATTTTCTCCCACTTTTGGGTGAACTAAATTGGCCTAAGGTCTATTGTAACTATGTAGGCAATGCTTGGATACATGACATATCTTAGCTCATCTTGGCTATCATCATCATCACCATTATTATTATATCAAAATTATTGTCTTTCAATCATATATTTCATAAATTTATTTATCCTTGTGTGCCTGATTATTTGTGGCTTCTTTAGTCTTTGAAAATTCATTAGATCATCACACCTATGTTTATGCCTGCTCATCTTTAATTTATATGAGAAGCTATACCCTCAAGTTGTGGTTACCAATCTACCTTATAAAAAATATATGTTATTCAACATGAAATATATTTTACTAGGGATATTAATTTTCCACTAATTATAACTACTTTTAGGTAAATCAATAGTTGATCCCATCCACCCTACTAGGGCACATACCTATGTCATTGATTATAACCATGTTTGAGAAAATCAATGTCTCAGCCTCCATCAGTAATTATAACCACCTTTTGTAAAATTAGTAGTTTAATCCATTTACCCTACTAGGGTACATCATTGTGCCACTAATTATAACTATGTTTGGGCAAATTATTAGTTCAACCCATCTGTCCTACTGGGGCACATCACTATGCCACTGATTATAACCAACTTTGGGAAAATTAGTATTTTAATCAATGCATACAAGCATTAGCTCAATTGGATTAATCTCATAAATAGGTTAATTTATTTATTTTTATTTATTATTTTTGAGGGACCATCCATCAATCATATGTATTAGCCACTCCTTTTAGTGGGCATCATAGGCTTCCCAAATAAAGTTTGGGGCATCATTCCTCAATCATTATATTATTTTTCTTAATGAATTTTTCATTATTTGAAAATACAATCCTATTCTTGTGTCTTGAAATGCCTTATCAAATAAGGGTAAAATGTAGACACCTCATTTTGGCTACTTTGTGTCTAAACTTGACTTCAATTGATATCTACCAAACTATGAAAATTAAGCCTAGAAATCACCAAAATGCCTAAATTTGTTTTCACATCAGATGAAAATACCCAAAATTATGTCAAGGATTATTTATTTGGGTTATTATGTTTTATGCACCAATAACCTCCCACTTATTCATCCACAGTCTAGTTTTGACCTAGAAAATTGACATTTTAGATCCATTGAGTGGGGCACTTGACCAAGTTTTATAAAAATTCAAAAGACTAATCAAATTTAATTAATTTACTAAACTAGATTAATTTATTAGTTAAATAATCCATTTTTAATTAATGAATATATAAAATTAAAAATTCAAAATATCAAGCCTCTCATCATTGCTTTTGTGAGTCATCAAACACTCATAAAATATCTAACAGATATCTAGATTTATGAGTCATATTTATTACTTAAAGAATATAAATTACATCTTTGACTCAAGCTCTAACATACATATAATTTTTGATCCAAAGTTCATACTAGATTTTCCTAACCTATAAATAATATTTCCCTCACTCTCTTTCAAAAAGATTTTGTAAGTTTATTATTCAGGAATGTGTTTAAGAAGATCTCAAGTAGAGTTATACTACCAAATTAATTGGAAATAGATTCACATGCCAAGTAAATCCAAGCCAAGCCAAGAAAAGGTGAGAAGGATAAATTATGCATAGAGCACCATTTTTATAGAATATTTTATCACATGACCAAGCACATACATCCAAGGCCAACTTGCAACTCTTGCTCACAAGGAAGGTGAAAAAACTTGTTTTGTCTTCTTTTGTTTATTAATTGCATTGTTATCTTTCTCCCCCAAGTATCTAGGATTGAGGTGTTAGATATATATGTTATTTTATTAGTTTTATCATACTAAAATTTGAATAACATCCTCTTGTATTCCTTTCATATAATTAAGGTTATCTCATATCCATAATCTGACCTCCATCCATAAAACACAAATAATCTTGTTAGGTTTTTTCAACTAGACCTCTAACTTATAATGCTCTTCATTTGATCTTGACATAAACTCAAATTTTTATAGATTTATCAAGGTTATTAAAAAAATTATAATATTCTCTGATTCCACCTATATCTTCAACAATCCTTTTTAATCAGTCTTCAACTAGAAAATAATATTCTGCCCTTTACACAATACTTTAGGCCTTATTCTAAGGTATGTTAACTTCTCAAATGAAAGATTTTTTTATAAGACATAAGATAATAATTACTTGTAATGGGTTTAATATATTTTAGATTAAGGTAAAATCAGGTTTTGAAGGGGCCCCAAAACCCTTTATAGATTAAAAAAAAGAATAAGCAATACAAATCGCCTAGACAAGCAAACCCACTAAAAAATAGTAAATAAACCAAGTTTTTCATGGACCTAAAACCAAAAAAATAAACCAATAAAAGCACCCTAGGTTTTACAAGGACCTGATACCTAAACTAGAAAGCCAGGCTCAACAACTTAAAATAAGAATCCAGGTTTTATAGGGACCTGTAACCTTAAAAAAAACCACACAATAAAATATATACACATTACAATGCCACGTAAACACGAGGAGGAATTTAAGGGAGCCACATGAACATCCACCCACTGTCCCCTTCCCCAACCAAACATTCAATGAAACAAACCCCAAAACTAGCACTACCCTCGCCCATTCTGCCCACCCGATCATCTACCCATACTCCCCCTCTACTGAACTCAGAGGAAATGCCACCTTGGCAGTCAAAATTTTGTCAAAGATGTCTAAAAACACTTCTACATGAGCCACGACCCCACAGGCAGAAGGCGATGGTGAAAAACTAGTTCTGGTATCCAACCCTACAAAGCTTATCTTCAAACTTGACCCTGGTGTAATAGCAGAAATAGATCTCCTCTTGATCCGCTATCAACACCAATACTGCCGCCATAGGGATCCATACCAGGCATTCCCCGTAGCCGAACCCTCACCATGCACACTGATCAAATATCTCAGTGGCCTCCTCCTCTCCACACGCTAGTTTTGACTTTCCAAATAGGGAAACAAAGTTTCCCCCATCTCACAAAAAAGGATTTTCATTTCCATTTGCATTATGCACAAAAAATGCACTACCCAAAATAGATAGTGCCACCAAAAAACCCCCGGATCCGTCACCACCACCGCCCTTTCCAACCACCCATACATTTGCTAGATCACCCCCTCTATACAGAGGACTCACCACCATGGCAAACAAAATATCACCAAAGAAATCACCGATCCACTCAAGACAGGGTATTGGTCAACACGACGGCCACAAAACGGGAAACTGAGGCAAAAAATAGATCCATGCAAAAGGAAATAAACTTTATAGTGCCGCATAGACCCAAACAAAGAAGGGAATGAGGGGGCCACATAGATATAAACCCCCAACCCTCCTCCAAAAAACCCCATGATAAAAGAGCACGGTGGCCGCACTCCACCGCCCACACCTCACAACACCATCCATGCCTAAAAGTCCCTACGCGCGCCCTTCGCCGTGGCAACGACAGCCAGACGCACACAAGATTCAAACCCTCAGACGTGTACGTATAGTGAATTTAGTCATTAATGGGTTTAATATATTATTAAGGTTATTATTTAGTTAAATAACCTTGTTTACAACCTCTCCTAGATTGGTTCCTTTAAGAAAATAAAAAACATAGACTTTTTCTAGTCCTTTCAAGAACTTGACAAGTAGTTTTATCATCTTAGAATAGTATGTTTAATAATTAATAATATTATTAAATCCTTAATCAAGGTTATTAAATCAATTTTTACATTACTAAATTTACACATAGATTCCCCTTCCTTTAATGTGATTAATTCCCGATCTTTAATGAAGAGAACATGAATATAGGTCTAATTGTACAGGCCTATAGACCCTAAAAATAGAATAACTCCATAATTAGACATTATATAAAATTTAAATATTATTTTTTAAATTTAAAATAATTATCAATATATTCCTCTAAAATTTAATGATCTTTCATTCACTCATTTTTAAGATATTCATGTTTTGGCTTCCTTAAACCTTGTTTTTAGCTTATTTGCAATCCTACAAGAACACAATCACCCATAAATTGATTATTAAGATTATTTAAGGAATTAAAATAATTAAAATATATAAAATACATAATTTTTCATCATACTACAAAGTTTTATCATTTTTTGAGGGTTTATTTATGAAATATAAGGATTTTTGTTTATTTTAACCCTAGATCAGGGCTTACACAGACTTAAGACAATTGAGAGAAAAAAGGCATAATTTCACTTTTGATGATTATTTTCACTTGTAATAAGGTATAAATTACCTTTTATTATCCTTCCAATCACTCATCAAGCTTGAACAATCTCTAAATGAGCACAATAAACATAATTCTTTTTGACTGTGATACAGTGATAAACCTGGGAGCATAAATTGGATAAAGTCTCAAATTATAATGACCTTCAAGGGTTATTTTAGAAATATTTAAAAAATAAATAATTTAATATTATTATCTCAAATAATTATCAACCATAACATTCATAATAATTCATGAAAATACCTCTTCTTGAAGACTGTGTCATCATTAATCTATTTATGTAGATTATAACCATCATACATACTAAAAAAGAGGGTAAATAATAATCAAAACTACTTAATTATCCATCCATAAGGTTGAGAAAGAAATTAAAATATCATGAAAAGGTTTTATTTATCCAAATGTCATCAAAATATTCTTACAACTATGAAAAATTGCATATTACTTGCTCCAAAGCTAGAGACCTTCTACAACTACTACTAACCTACTAACTTTCTCCTTTCCTTTGTTCTTATTATGTTTATTGAATGATCTTTTACTGATTCAAGCCTTATCCCATATAACTAATATTATACACTTGGTTTGGTCTTGAAATAATACCACATATTTATCCACAAGTTATGACTTATCCATCATACTAAATTTGACCTCTTGCCTACGTTGAATGTATTCTAGATTGGTCTTATGATATATTTACATTCAATTAAAAATAAAATGACATTTAATACATATTAATAGACCCTATATGTACTTTAAAAAATATTTTATTAGTTTTATTGGCTTATCATATCCATAAAAGTGTTATTTGACTCAAGTAATAGGTTTCTCACTTCCTTTAGGTTTTAGTTTTTTTCAAGGAGAATTGAAAACAAAAGGTTTTAGGCCTAATCTACAGACTTTTAGTTAGATATTTTGAAATAACATAAGTAATAAGAACATATATGTAATAAAAACACTTTCACCACATTCTAACATATCAACACACATTTGTAAAAAGTTTTAACTTATTTAAAGGGTTAGTTTTTTATTTATGGAGGTTTTTGTGTTCTAAATCCTAGTTTAAGGGTTTTAGGACCATGTCAGAATGAGTATGAATACTATTAAAATTTATATTTTTAATACTATATTAGATAATTTAGGTTGGGGGAAGACTCTTCATACCCTTATAACTTACTATTATCCCTTAATTAATCTTTAAACATGATAAAATACTAACTTTTGTTGACTATCAAACCCTATGCACTACTTTTCAGATATACAACTTAAAGAACACAATAGATATGTAAAAATATTAATTTAATACAACATCAAAATTTACTTAAAAGTAATATAGTCTTGGTATTGAAACAAGAACCTCAATAAAATAGGCTTTCATTGATTATAGTATAGACTGAGTTATAATAGTTCTTTGTAAAACTCTATCTTAAGAGATTCTTATCCTTTATATGAGTTATTTAAGTTTGGTTATCACACTTATAGGTTTATATTAACCTTTAATACCTAATTATTTTAATCCAAGTACACTCATTTAGGAGATGGATCACCTATTCTAGCCTTAAGATGGCATTTCCCTAGATGCAAGATGCAAGCCATATCTATATATCTCTATCTTCAGGGCCTCATGGATGAAAAATGGCATTAAAACCATTTAGGGGGTGGAAATTTACCTATAATAACACATTATTGGCATATAATTACACCCACGTAGGATATAGAGCACCTATTCTTACTTCAAGATGATATTTTCCTTCAAGGCAAAATTCTTGTTTTTTAGGCAAACTTCGGTTAAACATAAAATGGAAACTGTAAGTCATATCTATGAAAAAAATAATAGTCATGTAAATTTTTTAGTCTTATACTTTCACATTATATCCATAAAACAAAAATTATCGACAAAATCATGGTAAAGGATTCAATGATCAGTCCTAAAATGTAACTTTTATGTAGTTAAGAGACAAAGTCTTTGAATCCAATAGACATTTGTGCTAATGGGACCTCCTCTTAAAAATAAATCACTTAAATTTTTTTTCTATGTTAAATTTACATGATTTACCACTTCAATGGCCTCAAAATTCATATATATACCCTTTTTACAATAATTATGGCCTCGAGAAACATTGACAAGAAATATTGTCAAGATTCAAGCTATAATTGGAGATCTCTATCTCTAGGTCCTCATGGATGAAAAATGGAATTAAAACCAAATAAATGGTGGTGATTAACCTATAATAACACATTATTATCATCTAAGTACACTCAATTAGGAGATGAAGCACCCATTCTAGGCTCAAGATAGTTTCCCCCTAGATGCAAGATGCAAGCCACAATTGGTGATATCTATCTTTGAGGCCTCATGGATAAAAAATAGAATTAACACCATGTTAGGGGTGGTGATTAAAATTTAGGGACATATTATTTGTTTCTAATTATTCCCTATTAGGATATGGAGCACCCATTTTGGCCTTAAGATAACATTTCCCTAGATACATGCTACAAGCCACAATTGGAGATATCTATCTCCAGGGCCTCATGGCTAAAAATTGGTATCCCCAAAACATTATGGGTTCTGATTTACATATAGGAATACATTATTTTCATCTAAATATGTCTATTTAGGATATGGATCACCCATTCTAGCCTCAAGACAACATTTCCCTTATGTAACATGTACGCCACAATTGGATATCTCTCTATCTGGGGCCTTACAGATGAAAAATAGAATTAACACCATGTAAAAGTGGTGATTAAACTACAAGAATAAATTATTTTCATATAATTATTCCATATTAGGATATGGATTACTTGTTTTGACCTCAAAATGACATTCAATATAAGGCAAAATTGTTATTTTTCATGCAAACATTAGACAAACATAAAATAAAAACTATAAGTCATATACATGAACTAAAAGAATGATATAATGAATGTTGAAGTAATATAATTACACCTTAAATCCATAAAATATTAAATTATCGATGAACTCAAGGTAGAGGATTCGGTGATCAGTCCTAAAATGTAACTTTTATGTAGTTAAGAGACATGGTCTTTACTCCAATAGACATTTATGATTTCAGGACCTCCAATTCAAAATCCATCACTTTTAACACCTCTAGATGTGTAATTTACATGTTTTTCCACCTATATGGACTCGTAATCCATGTGGTTACCCTTATTTTCAATAATTTTAGCCACAAACAACATTAACAAAAAATGTTATCAAGATGCAAGCCATAGTTGGAGATCTCTATCTTTGGTGCCTCATGGATGAAAATTAGAATTACCACCATGTTGGGGGTGTTGATTAACCTTTAAGACCACATTATTTACATATGTGTATTCTTGGTTATGATACAAAGCACTTGTTCTAACCTCAAGATGAAATTTCCTTAGATAAGGTAAAATAATCAATCATGTACATGAACTAAAAGTTTCTCTTAGCTTTAAGAATATGGAATTATCTACTAACAGTGAAAATAAAATGAGTGTGGAAGCTAATTTGGCACCACTAACCTATAAAAAATATGTTTATGTGTAATTAAATTAAAATTTATATGTAAAACCTAAGAAATAAATAAAATTTGATAAAAGTAAATACATTTGCATTTGAGAAGTCAACATACCTTGGGAGTTCAATATAAGAAACCACTAGGATCATCATTATTATATATATTAGTAATAATTTATTAATGATAAGTTTCATGAACCTTCAATTGAGTTCTTTTTAATAGCTTACCCTGATCTTTGTGCAATTAAGCATTTGTTGCAAGAACCAAATTTGAATAGTGGAGTATCTTTGTATGTACTTCATAATCTTCAAACAACCATAAATTTGATTTTTTGATAGGATAATTTCAAATAAAATTTATATTAACTACCATAGACCCAATGGGATAGTGAATGTTTTCCCCATTTGTGATTGCAAAATTCAATTTCTATTTTTCCTCTTCACACTAGCACAAGTAGTAGTCTATCCCCTCCTTGTTATCCTCACCTATAATAACTACATAAAGATGTCACATATCAAAAAAAAAACATGATTTAAAAACATGACTTGTTGATATATTTACCAAATTTAGTAAATGAAAGATATGTTAAATATATGGTACCTAATTTCACTAGATTAGATACATGGTCAAAGTCGTGATAATGTCAACTCTATAAGTTATAATATTGGTAGAACCTGATAAGTGTAAATTAGAAATGGATGCCTAAAAATCCATTCATTCAACCATTCTTATTACTCACACCCATTCTAAACAAAGTCAATGCATGCATAACAAAAGCATGCCATATGCCTCATATGAACCATCCAAGAACCTACATTTTATCTATGAAATGAGTGTAAATCAATTGATCCTATTATTATCATATAATATTCATAGCTTACCAATTTTTCATCCTCTATTAGCTATAGATATATATAAATAGTGGAATTTTTTTGATCACCATAGCCTATATTTTTATTACATCATTCAACTATGTTTTTTACATTTGTCAAATCAATGACCTCTTCAAAATTCAACTCCTCTCTTGAAAATACTCTTTTGACACATGATCCTACACTATTATAATCCCCATTTCCATGGCTTAATTAAATGAAAATCCAAATATGTTATACATAAATTATCATTTATATCCTACTCATCTAATAGAACATCCATGTATTCTTAAATTATGGTGTGTAATTATATAACCAAATATACTGTTGATTGAAAGTAATGTTCCTTTAACTTAATTTGACACAAAACATCTAAAAATAAACTTACACATACTCTAAATAATGTGTTAAATAATTGATGACATATAAGTGTTACTCCCTTAATATTTTTATATCTATTCTATAATATCAAGTGAATGGATGAATGCTATATGCACAAAAAGGGAAACTTGTACTAAATTGTAGTATTGTGACTGAATCTCTCTTTGTGGTTACAATGTCTAATTATCTACAAATTCAAATACTAAAAAAATATTACCAAGAGAGAATGTTTCCTTAAATTTAATTTTTAATCTATCCATCGAACCTTGTGTGTGCGCCTTACATACTCATATACAATTTCCTCCCTAAATTTTCCCATAAATTTTAAAATAGGTATTTATTCTATAACAAGATCACACCTTTTATATTCCTTTCCATGTTTTAATTGATACATCATATATTTATATTTACTATAACCAACAAATTCTTTTCAAATTATATGTTTACTCTCTTCATAGGTACAATTTTTCAATTTTGGCAATCCACCACAAATGTTGTAAGTTAGATCCAAACATGCCCTATTATAAAAAATTATCCATATAATCTTTCAAAAAAAATGGCTGGAATAAATTCCCTTATTTATTTTAGTGGGGATTCCACTCCACACTCCTACAAAATGTTGTCAATATGTAAATTATAATGAGCATGGCATTGAAAATTCAACTTGTTTCCTACAACAACAAGTAGTACGTGTGTGATTGATTTTCACATAGAAGGGTTTGGCAATTTTAAAATACCTTTGACTAATAGAAATATGTGGATATTTTATAATAAATTTAATGTATAATTTATTTTTGATTCATATCTAAAATATGTCTAGGATATGGTTCATGATTACAAGAACCAACTCTTCTTTTCTTTACATCTCTAATATTAGGTGACACCCTTGTGTTATCTTTCCAAAATTCTGCAAGTAAATATTTTAAGGCATAAACTACAGCCTTGTATGTCTATGGGTGTTTACCAAAGAATTTACATAATTCATTTTTAATGTAAATATCAAGTCTTATGTCTCCTAATTTATTTCATTAGTGTTTTTATATTTATGTGTAATGCTCATCTTGTTTGTGTAATCAATCATTTATTCTTTGTTTGATGACTTACCAAAGAAGTTGTAATATTAGTTCAAGCAATATTACCATCTTTGTGTGTTTATTCACACCTACTTGATGGCATGAATTATGAAAAATTTCAACAATTAACTTGTTTACACCATCAATATTTCATGTTCTTAGTCCTAGGGTGTTTATTTTAGGTATCATCTTAAGAACTTTCATCAATGTAACAAACAATTGACATCTTCAAGTTTTGTTTTATTTTTTAAAGTGCCAATTCCAAATTCTATTAGATTTTATTCTCATATGGTGCTCAAACATTTTTTTAGGCATTGGTTTCAAAATGTTTTCATCACTTTCAATTAAATACATGGGTCTTTTTTTCAAAATCTTAGGAGGTATTTTTAGTGGTAAATTTGTTTAATTTGGTTTTTCCATATTATTTTCTTCATTACTAATTTATTCATTCAATGATGTTCTCATATTGTTTTATTAATTTTTACTTTCACCAATTTAAATTTACATGTAATTTATATCATCAAGCATACTATCATCATCACCAAAATTAAAAACCATAAAATTTAAATGTTGACTTGCATTATAATTTGGTATACTATTAGAATTGACTATTGTAATTTCATAATTTGGTATAATATCATTGTTAATTTCATAATTATTTGTGACATTAAATTCATTAGAGATAATATACATACTTGCATGAATTTTTTGCTTTCACTACCTTTGATTTTCTCTCTGCACTTCTAATTCCTTTGACTTTTTATGCTTTAATTTATTCTTTTTATTATGAAAGTCATCATCCATGATTACATAAATATTTAAAATTTTGAGGGTGGGGAAAACAATCTAATTATTAAAAAATAGACATGCTTGATGTGTAGTACCAAGTGGGGACAATGATCAAATTATGAAAAAATAAAGTTGCACTCTTTTATCAACCATGAGTAGACAAAGTTTTCTACTTTTGAGGGTGGGGATATATGTCAAATCAGTAAAAAATAGACATATAACGTGTAAAATGAAATAGATAAGAGTACATAGGGGATATAACTCTCAATGTGAAAAATGATGTTGATCATACATGTTTTTTTTGTTTTTAGTACTAATAAAACTACATATGTGGTAGTACCATGTACATAATATTAGACATATGTAGAAACACCCTTAAAATAAAACCTTAACACTAAAACCTTGATCTCTTGGAATGTATAACCTTAAATTTAAACCCTAATCCTTAAACCCCAAACCCTAAAAACCTTAAACCTTAAATCATAAACTCTTAAAACCCCAAACCCTTAAAACCTTGAACCCTACATCATAAAATCTTAAAACCCCAAACCAATAATTTCAACCCTAATTAACATAATTTACATTAAGAATAAGGTTTATAGGGTTCAATTTGGCCCAAATCACACCACTAAATACTCCAATTAATTAATTTGATCAATATATGATGATATAGGGGAAAATAAAACCTAAAAATATATTTATGCACATAAATAGGTTCAATAAACTTAAATTATAATCAATTTCCTTCATGGTTGGACCTTAAACCCTACACCGTATACCCTAAACCTTAAACACTAATCCCTAAAACCTAAACCCTAAACCTTATACCCTAAATTGTAAACACTAAGCCCTAAGCCCTAATACATAAACCCTAAACCCTAAACCTTTAACCCTAATCCCTAAACTCAAATCCCTATAAACCCTAAACCATAAATCATAAACTCTTAAAATCCTAAACCAATCATTTAAACCCTCATTACCATCATATAGACTAATAATTAGATTCATAGCAATAAATTTGGCCTAAATCACACCACTGACTACCCTAATTGACTAATTCACTTAATATGTGATTATATAGAGGCTAATTAGACCTAAAAGCACATTTTATGCACATAAATAGGTTTAAATAACTCAAATTATCCTCAATTTCCTTCATGGTTGGACCTTAAACCTACACCTTATATTGTAAACCTAAAACTCTAAGCCCTAAAATATTAACCCTAAACCCTAAATTATAAACCTTAAGCCCTAAAACCTAAACCCTAATCCCTAATTCCTAAACTCTAAACCCTAAACCACAAACCTTAAACTCTAATCCCTAAAACCTAAGCTATATAAACCATAAAACCTAAATTATAAACTTTTAAAACCTTAAATTGATCATTTGAACCCTAATTACCATAATTTAGACTAAAAATTAAGTTCACATGGATAAATTTGGCCCAAATCTCATCACTAAATGCCCTAATTAACTAATCCACTCAGTATGTGATGACAGGGAGCCTAATCAAACCAAAAAACACTTTTTATGCTTATGAATAGGTTTAAGCAACTTAAATTAACCTCAATTACCTTTGTGATTAGACCTTAAACCCTAAACCTTAAATCCTATACTCTAAATTATAAACCCTAAGCCCTAAACCCTATATCCTAAACCTTAAACCTTAAACCCTAATCCACAAACCCTAAGTAATAGAAACCCTAAACCATAAATTATAAACTCTTAAAACCCTAAACCAATCATTTGATCCATAATTACCATAATTTATACTAATAATTAGGTTCACATGGCTCAATTTGGTCCAAATCACATCATTAACTACCCTAATTAACTAATTCACTCAACACGTGATGATGTGGGCTCACAAATAGGTTTAATAAACTCAAATTATCCTTAATTACTTTTGAAATTAGACCCTAAACCCTAAATGTTAAACCATAAACCCTAAACTAATTGATTTATACTTAATTAACATCTTTTAGATTAAAAATTAGGTTCACATGGCTTAATTTGGGCCAAATCACATCACTCATTACCCCAATTGACTAATTAGATCAATCTCTGATGATGTGGGGGCTAATTGACCCAAAAATCACATTTTGTAGTCATAAATAGGTTAAAGAAGCTCAATTTAACCCTAATTAACTTCATGATTAAACCTTATATCCTAAATCTTAAACCTTATATACCATAAGCCCTAAACCTTAAACCCTAAGTCTCAAAACCTAAACCTTAAACCAATCAATTTAACCCCACTTAACATTTTTTAGAGTAATAATTATATTTATAGGGATAAATTTAGTGTAAATCACATTATTTATTGGCCCAATTGATTGATTGGCTCAATTTATGATGACTTTATAGATAATTGTGCCCAAAATCATATTCTATAGTCATAAATAAGTTGAAGTAGATCAAATTATCCTCAATTGAATTCATAATTAGAACCTAAATCCTATAACATTTACCTTAAACCCTACACCCTAAATCGTAAATTATAAACCCTAAACCCTAAATCAATTGATTTAATCCCAATTAAAATATTTTAGAGTAAGAACTAGGTTCATAGGGCTCAATTTGGCCCAAATAGAATCACTCATTAACCCAATTGACTAATTAGCTCAATTTGTGATGACATGGGGGCTAATTGAGCCAAAAATAATATTTTGTAGTCATAAATAGGTTTAACAAGATCAATTTGGCCCTAATTGCCTTCATGATTTGAGCTTATATACCCTAAAACATAAACCCTATACCCTAATCCCTAATCCTTAAACACTAAACACTAAACCATAAATAATAAACTCTTAAATCCTAAACCAATCATTTTAGCCTTAATAAAACAACATTTAAACTAAGAAAATGAGGTTTACATGGCTTAATTCAACCCAAATTACATCATTAATTTCCCCAATTGACTAATTGGCTCAATCTATGATGACTTGGGGCCAATTGAGCACAAAATCACATTTTGTTGTAAAAAATAGGTTCAAATAGCTCAATTTAGCTCTAATTACCTTCACGATTGGACCTTATACCCTAAAACCTAAACCCTATATACACTAAGCCCTAAGTCCTAGCCCTAAACTCTAAATCATAAACCTTAAACCTTAAATGATTAGATTTAACCCCACTTAACATCTTTTAGTGTAATACTTATGTTCATAGGGATCAATTCAATGTAAATCACATCACTTATTTCCCTAATTGACTTATTTTCTCAATTTTTGATGATATTGGGTCTAATTGTGCCCAAAATCACATTATGTAGTCATAAATCTATTTAGTCAAGCCAATGAAGGGATGATTACAATATCAATTACCTGTTTACATTTTTTTGATATACAAAACTTTAATGTTAATAAATATTTAATTTTCTTAAGGCCATTCTTGAAGTTTGGGAATTAAAAAAATTATAATAAAATAATAATATGGTTAAAGGAATGTATAGTATTCCATGTAAGCAGTAATTCCACATACACAATAATTACACATATGTAGTTCTTACGTTTGACATTTGAAACACATGTCTGAAGGCTCAAGAATGGCTTGGATTCCTAAGCCTAAGGCATGGACTTGAAAAAACATATCCAAATGTACGTTTAAAAAAAAAAAAAAAAAAACAATAAAATGCAAATTTAGCCATGCTAAAAACTATGAATTTTATCTTAAAAATAACATTACAACATCGACTACACTCTCCTCTTTCTATATATATATATATTATATTTTTATTACTTTAAGGTTGTTATTAATTTTTATAATGTTATATTCTAAAAATATACATGTTCATCTTTGTTTATGTATATTTTCATTCATTTATTCAAACCAAAACATAATTATTTGGTTACAAACTAGACCTCATTCTATACACATTCAAAACATAAATCTAATTTTTGATATTTTTGAGGTAGTTAGGGGCACCGCACAGTAACCTATACATTATTGATCATATATCAAGGCATATTGACTTGTGGAATTAGTAGAAAAATAAATATTCATTAATTAATTTAAAAAAATATAAGTTGTAAACTAGATGATCTTATCTAACTTTCCACCAAAGGGTTTTAAAAAACTAAATGATGCTAAAAAAATATGGACCACACAGACTATCTACTCTAATTATTTACAAAAAATAGTACTACCTCTTTGAATTTATTATGTTTGATCTATTTATATATGACCATTTCAATTTTTTTTTTAGTTATTTAGAAAATAGACTCGAAATGCTACAATTCATGTTCTTATGACATATTCAAATTTTGAGTTTAGGTGTCTCAAATAACCCATACAAGTTGAGGTTTATTGTTTTTTAGGAAAAACATGTCCACTTACCCATATATAACCTTAAAAAGTTGTTAAACCCTCTTCTATTTTATGTTATGCTTTTTTATTGAGGTGTGCTTTCATGCCACTCATCTTTTTTATTGAGCATGTATTATATTTTTATATATTTAAATATTTTTCATGATTTCAATAAATAAAATTTGTTGTCCTTTTTATTTAAAATAATTTCAATTTATTTTACATTTATTTTATCCCTCGAGAGCAGAATTAGCTAACAAGCTCTATGGCTTTATCTTCATCTATATTTTTCACTCATGCCTAAATATATGATTCTAATTTTATGGTATTAGTGGATTCATAACCGATAATTAATGATGAGGGAATTTTCATAGTTTTTTCTTGAATGGAAAATTGAAATGAACTGATTACTTTGGACTTTGTTGAGAATGAAAAATCTATTATCAATTTTCTTCATGATAATGATGAACTCTCAAAGGAGTATTGAAAGACATAGTTTTCCCTTGTTCCTCACTCTATATATTATTTTTTATAATAATTGTAAGGTTATATATGTTGATGAAGACAATCTATACCTTGCTCCCACCATATCATTTTGAGGATAGACACCCTTTTCTCATTGAGGAAACCATTAATATAAACATTGGTATAGAAGAGAAGCTCCAAATTCTTAATATTGGATCATTCCTAAAATTGAAGGAGGTTCATATTCATTGACCTTATTAATAATTTTTTATGGATTTTATTGAATGTATCTATATATGCTCAGGATCAATCCATCCATCATTTTACACAACCAAGTTATTAAATATGATTCTAGACTTATCAAGGATAGATTATACCCTATTATTCCTAAAGTATCCTTCATGGTCAAATAAGAGGTAATAAAATGCACCCAATTAGGATTTATTAAAATCATAGATTATTCCATGTGGATTGAAAACATCATCCCCATTATAATAAATAGTGGGAAAATTAGTAACTACATATATTATAAGGATATCAATACATATTATCTCAAAGACAATTCCCTCTATATGTACTGATGTAATTATCAATGCCACAATAGGGTTTGAGATGTTGTCCTTGATGGATGGCTTCTCAGGTTATAATGAGATATGTAGCTCTAAGGAACATTAGAGCAAGAACATCTTCACAAAATCAAAGGATATTTTACAATACATAGGGATGTTCTTTAGCCTAAAGAAATCTAGTGCTATCTATCAAAGGGCCATGACTCACTTTTTCCATGATTTCATACATATCATTTATTAGGATTAATTTTCAACTAGTTCTGGTCATGTGAAAACTTGACTATACTAAGCAATTAAAAAATGTCTATGTTGACATATCACTTGAGTCAAGGAATCAATAAATCACCTGAGGCACAATAAGAGATGAATGAATCCCCCATTATGAGAAAATGTTATAAAGATCATTAGTGTACATAAAAAATTCACTCTAACCTTAGCATATTTTCTAAAATTAAATAAAAATGCTACAAAACTTAGAATCTTCACAAAGTTTATATTAATTGATCAAGATATAAAGGTCATTATATACAAATCTGAAATAGATCAAGAATAAGTTACCATAATTCAAAACTATTTTAACCTTTTAAGAATTAAAAACTATAAATCTTATGTTTGTTAAAGAGCTGAGTAGACTAAATTAGGGAAATAATATGCAATAAATAAAAATTGATTTATTATAGAATTGACTAACTTTGAATTTTCTAAAAATAGTAATAAATAGTGCAAGTAAGAACTTAGCTAGAAAATAACTAAAATAGGTGATTTGGGTGTTGGAAAATGAGGTGGAAGCTAGTCTGAGTATCATGAACTATATCCCACTATCAGAACCCATCCTAAATAGTATAATTATAATTAGACAATTGTGCCATTATTAGAAATATGGTAGTAGTACCCTGATATTGGTGGTAGTGTCCTCTATGTAGGACTATCTTGAGCTTCTCAATGCACCTGTGTCTAGATATATGAGGTTTATTATTATGTGCACAAGTCTGAAAACCATGTATTTTTCATGTAATGATAAATTTAGTGAGAAAACCCTAATCATCCATATAGCTAGGGCATATAGTTAACATGAGCTGAAAAGTGTGTTTATTAGTAGGTAGGCTAGACATCCTCAACACCTTACTATGAATAGAGTTTCCTACATACCAATACTCTGAGATGGGATCAATATTGATGTAGTTATCCCCACCTAAGTGTTAGTGTAAGTGCAAGTGAAGCTATTATGATAGTGGAATTAAGTGCCTTGAATGTGATTGAGACTAGAAATTTGGGTTATCTAAGCTTAGGACTACTGTAAATGGTATTATGTAGAAGTAGGGTATAGTAAGGATTGATAACCTTGATTTTGCACAACTTGTTCTGAGTTTGAATGTGTATTTTGCATCTAATTTCCATCTAGTGGTTAGAGGGATAAAAATCATGTATATATATTATTCTATTGCTAAAAGAGGTTTAGGATAACCCTATGAAGTTTTAGTTTTGAAAAGATATCCTTTTTTGGAAAATAAAGTTCAAGGACATTAGTTCCATTTTTGGGACACTAACACCATGTGGTGCTAGTTTACAATTGGAAAAACACTATTCATAAAGGGATATGATCAGGAAATAAGTGTCTAGAACTACTTTAGGGATGGCTAGGGATGCCTATGGCTTGCATGAAGGTTGGATAAATGTGATAATAAGATCTTGGATAGGTTTAGGGATAAGCTAGGGATATTTAGTCTTAAGTATCACTCTTATCACTCAAATACCACTTTTGGTCGATTACATTTCCCCCCATTTATTATAGAAATGTAACAAAGTGAATAACTAGGACAAATGAAAAATAAGCATACCTAGACTTACCTAAGAGGTGAAGCCCATGAAGTTGGGTATGAGTATGTGAAGCATGCTCCAATAAATGTCCTACAAGTGAAATGTGCATAAATCATTACTTACTTAAAAGATATCAAAAGTAAAAGGGTAAATTTAATAAAGAAGAAAAAATGATTAAAACTCAATAAAGAGATAAGAAAGAGGAAAGGAATGAATACACCTCATTGGGTACGTGAACCAATACAGAAGCCTAGTGATAAATATTGTGTGTGCATGTATATCATGATCAATTAATGAATATGTTGGAATAATATGTTAGTTTGACCAATCCTCATGTGTGGGTGGCTTAACAACTCAATCAATTTTGATTCCATCATTAGCCACACCTGCTTGATGGATAATGCCTTGTGAATAACTTGGATTAGGCTAATGGTGTGTCTAACCCTCTCACGTGGGTGGCTCAAACTAAAACTACATGAAGTAACTATAAATGTCTAACTAGGTATGTTTAATTGGGTAAGTTATCTCTAAAACTACTCAAGTACATCAGGTAGCTCTAGGCCACTTGAGAATGCCAACCACTACAGATGGAGTAAGGAATGCAAGTAATGTGTAACCTAGAATATGATGTTGGGTGTATATAGTGTATAAAATGACATGGGATATTCCATTCCATCTGATCAACTAATGTTTAAGTGAGCATGTAGAATAAATGTGCCATGCACATGCCCGTAAATATGATATCTAAGCATATAAATTCTAGATTGAGTTATAATAATATGTATCTAGGTATTTGAACTGAATATGGGAAAGGTCATGCCATGCATAATGCCACCAATCTAAGAAAATTGGCATGAATATGAGCTAAACTAGTATGAATATGAGAAAAACTAAGTATAACTAATAAATCTATAATTAAACTTGTGCAAACTTGTACCACACCTACTATTTTTTTTTTTGGCCATTCTAGGTTTTTTTGAATTTGAAGCTACTAGATAGTAGCTCCATGTATTGGATAGTAGCACCATTATTGGAAATGTGGTGCTAGTGTCCCAATTTGGGCACTAGTGTCTTTTTGGTCTCATTTTTGTGAAATTAAACTACTTTCTAGGTCACTAATTTACCATTGTGTTTACCCAAGTTTGATTTCTATAATCTAAGCCTATGTGTTGAAAATGTACTGTGAATGCAATATAAGATCTTGATCTCTATGACAAACCTTTATGAATTCCCCTTCTTTTGAAGGGATGTTTTGAACCTATGAATGGATTATATTAAAATAGAAAGACCTATAAAATGTGTATAAGATGGAACATATATGATAACTACTTAATAATCCAAAATAATGTGAATGCATAACATCATAATATAATATAATATGAGCATAAGTATGTAATATAATATGTATGCCATGTCTAACATTCACAGGGGTATCAACATAGATATAATAATGTATATAACAATAAATATGAGTACCAAGGGGGATTGGGCATGATGTCTATCATGGCACCCAATTAGGAAGGGGAAATACATGAGGTCCCTTATGGCATCAAAAATTGGTGTATGTAACAAGCAAAGACAAGTGTCATGGCCATGACACATACAACAAAGCATACATATAGAACACATGAGGCACACAAAATAGGTCAAGGAGCCACAATAAAAAGGACATGGGCACATGCCACTAAATATAAGAAAATAAGACATACAATGACATGTTCAAATCTCCACTTATGAAATCAACATGAAAGTTAGCTTAGATTCACATAGAAGGACATGTTCAAATGCTCATCTAAAAAATCAAGAAGTCACACACAAGGAAATCGACACATGTCCAAAGTATACATACTATGAAGAGAATTGACATAGAGCCAAAGAATAATGATATATTAAAATTCCCTCAAATATAAGAAACACACACACACACACACACACACACACACACACACACACACACACACACACACACACACACACACACACACACACACATATACACAATCATATCTAATACTAGGAAATATAGAAATGAAAGTATGAATGAATATGTAATACAAATCTTTGTAAGAGCTAGTATGTAAATTTACTGAATCTAAAGTAGTAATAGCTAGATTTTTATTTTGAGTAGGAGTAGCATGATCAATATCAAGATATAATAATGCTAAAGCTAGGATGTACATTATAGAAATATATAACCTAAGAATCAAAACTAGGTATAGGGTGCCCCAAAGTGGGAAAATGTGTCAAGTGAAGACCCATGTATTTGTGTAGATGTCCCCATTAGGTAGATAATAGAAAATCTATATTAGGTTAGTAGACCTAAGTCTTATAGAAATTGTCAATCACTCGACAAGAATAAGTGAAGTATGTATGATAAACTGACTATACTAAGATAGCTAGCATATGTAGTGTTTATAAAATATAATAAAGCTAAACATATTAATGCAAATAGTCTATAAATTTTTTTTGAGTAAATATTGGAACATTTTTGTGTTTTTTACATTTTATGTTGTTTTTGTATTTTTTGGGTATAATCTATGTACAATCAAGATGAAAATGAACTATGTACAAGGAGAAAGAGAGAAGGAAAGTATGTAAAAGAAAGTATAAAAAGTACTCGATGAGTCTCATGGGATACTCACTATCAATGCAACATGTGTCAAAAATAGGAATGATAATCTCTCATGCAATGTGTTTACTATGCTGTAGTCGAATGGTGTTGTAGTATGAATCTGAGTGTTATTCATCATATAAATCATAATAACCTAGAATTCTAGATGGAATTGACTCATACTCTGGAGTTGACCTTTTTAAATTATGCTTTGAAATATTTATTGTGAATTTTCCCTTTGAAACCATGTTTATTTTAGGAATATGGTGTTTGGGGGATCTTTTGCTATAAAGCATTTTTTGAGAATGCTTTTTGGCTGAGCATGATTTTGACTTTGTAACTTAAGTTCTTACTCATTTTGTAACATTTATTATGTATCTAGACTTTTTTCCTTGATAAAATGTATCTATGAATGATTTACCTTAGGATGTTAAATAAATCCCAAATCTTGTTGGACAACATTATCAAATGCTAGAATAAGAGAAGTGATGCCTTGGGCTTACTTGCTCAAATTTGACCATGATAATCAAATTTTTGTAGATATTTTTGACCAAAATAATACTAATTTAAAGGTTGAGCCTAATTTTAGAGAGGTATATTTTTATTATTTACTTATTTTACCTATGTTTTTTATACTATTTCTTAATGCGATTGTTCCGTGTGAACCTTTTATTGTTATGAGTTATGATTTGATAACCATTTTTGTACTATTTCTAAATTTCACCCTTTTTGAATTTGTAGATGTGCCATTATTTGTTTTTTAGATGATGTATCACTATTTGAGTCATCTGTATCCATTATCTATTGTATTTTCCTTTTCAATGCTAAACATGAATTGATGTGGTGCCTATACATTATATGATATGCAAAAGAATATCTGGATCTCCTCATTGGGTGTAGAGGGAGTAGGTTGATCAACTTAGCTTTAATCTTCTGTCCTATTATGTCACTTGAACTCTTATTTGATATTTAAGTGCTTTTGAATCACCAATTTTAGATGTACTTTATTGTGATTTATGATTTGGATATGAAAAAGTGCCAGGCACAACTTTACTAGGTGTAGATGCATATACATGGTTATGCTAGCATATTTTGAAGACTATGTACATGTAATGTGATTTGCCAATAATGTGATGTATTCAATTAATAACTAATTTTAATTATATAAATCTAATACTAGCTTGTCCATACTAATAATTTGATCCCTTATAGTCTCACAAGTGTGTTGGGGCCAACATACCCCCATTTTTAAAAATTAGGACCCCTGAGAAACCCTCAGATTGAACATGAAATTTGGAATGTTAAAGTCATTTATAGAATTTGAGGATCATCCAATTTATCAAAAACAAGCTTACTTAGTTATATTTTGCTTTAATTTTGGATAATAATGACAATAAATGTTCTTTATTAAATTCAATTGCAGGTTCCATGAGGTTTGTTCTTGAGAAATTCATGTTTCAAAACCCTAGAAAAACCCTCAGTTCAAATTTGAATACTAGTAGGAACTAATTGGATGGAACCTTTTAAAAATCCATTTTGGACCTAAGTATAAATTTCATATTTTAGGCTGTCATGTTTTTAAACATGACTAAAACTTAGCCTAAAATACTTGGTCCCCCTTTGTTATTTCCCCCTTTAAAGTTCCTTATGTGCCTAACTAATATATATTTTTAGGGTATTTTTAATAGCCCCTAACTTAGCCTGATGTTTTAACCTGAAGGCCCCATTGTATTTATTAATACTAATGGGACCTTCATCTTAACATCTTAGATTAAGTCTTAGTTCCCTGAGTCCACTTTTATATTAGCTCAGTCCCTTCTACTTTATACCTTAGCTTAAGGTTTTAATCCTAAGGCCCCAATGTTTTTATTAATACAATTGAGACCTTAGTCTTAGCACCTTAGCCTAAGTATTTTATATAATCATGGTCCCAACTTAACTTCTTTGCATCTTGTAGGATCCAATGACCCTCATTTTATCATTGTATTTGATCTAAGAGAGTGAAATAAGCTTGAACTTCAAACTAAACAACATGCATCTTAGATGATCTAATAATTTTCACTTCCTTACATCCTTCCAATCAAATGGCACAAGGAAAGACTGACATAATCCCACACATATCCTCTTGGACTAATCACATTCAAGCCTTAGATCATGATCAATGGCCCTCACTTCATCATAAAGACTCGATAAGATAGAATGAGGCACAATTGAAAAGTCAAAGGCTTACAAAAGGCCTAAATGATCGACACATGGCACCCTTACATTCGATGATAAAAGGAAAATGGGTCCCACCTGACAAAGCAACCAATCATGAAAAATATCCTAGATCATGATCTTATGACTCTTGCTACATCATAGATTTTGATCCAATAGAGAAAATTAAGTCCAAGACCCTAAGAAGCCTTGTAGAGGTGGCAAGTGGTACTCTCACATTGGGTCATAATAATTTGATGAGCTTAAAATTTATGTTCATATGACCTTCATTCAATGTTTGTGAGGACATATTTGATGTCTGTATAACCCTCAACTTTAATACCATTAAATTAAAAGTTTCGCTAACTTAAAATTGACATTCACATGACCATCATTTGATGCCCATAGGGACATATTTTATGTCCACAAGAATTTCAAATTTAAGCTAATGAGTTATCCTACTTAGGATCAAAATACGCTCCAAAATCCTAATGGAGGGCTAAAAAATTGCTTTACAAGCTAAGGGAAGTGCTCAAAAGATGATAAAACATGAGAAATATTCGATCTAAAAAATGTGGAAATGGTCTTATGGTATAAATATATGCAAAATAAACTTAGTCTAAATCTATACTTTAGGGTCCCCATGACATTTTATTCAAATATCATGACACTTAAACTATAGACTTATACTAAGTCTTATTTTAAAAGAGGTCTTTGTTACAAAGGACTTAGGCCAGGTTATTTCTATCTAAGGTTTTAATGTGTTTTATCAATACAATAAAACCCTAAATATTTTAGACCAATATACCATTTTAACCCCTTTAACCATGTTTTATAAAGCTGGGTACAAATATTTTAGACCAATGTATACATTATGTTTATTAAACACAACGCAAACATTAGCTTAAAACATTTAGCCACAGTCCTTTTTATATGATTCAAAAAACTTAAACATAAATACATTAGCTTAAGGTTTGTGTCATGCTTAATAAACATGTAACAAACCTTAGCCTATGGAACTTAATCCTAAGTCCCACTTTAATGATGTGTTAACTTAAAGTTTAGACATCTCTATAGATCAATGGTTCATGCTTTGTCACTGGAGGATGATTTAATGATGTGAGATCCTCAAAGAATTTTAAGTGAATCTTTGAGAGCTTGAAATCTTGATATGTGGTGAAAGCACATTCGAGGTAGACATAAAAGGATGATTTGATGGTTTGTGCTTTATCATTAGAGGATGATCTAATGGCATGAAGGTGCTCATAACCTTTCAAAGGCCCACAAACTCATTGTGTGGCCAATGCTCATTCAACGAAGGACTAACATAGGATAAGAAGTATGGAAAAGGCACACAAAGATGCCAAGTATCATAACTATAGGGCTTGGAACACAAAGCAACCAATCACAAGCGAGGGCTTGGATTATGATCAACAACTTATGCTAATTCAGGATTTTGATCTAATGTGTGAAATAAAAGAAGTTATTTCAAATAATAATGTCTAGTGCTCAAAGGAATTTATGAAAAATGTTGTGAAAGGTCTAGACCAATGCCACATAGATGCCATGCAAGTATAAAAAGATAAAAAAGGAGATCTTGTGGGCTCAAAAATGCAAAGGTATAAAAGCAAAGGTCCAAATTAAATCTAAGGCACATATAAGCCAAAGTCTAGATATATCCTACCATTAAAGCTCCTAAAACCTTAAACCCTACACAAAAGTGACCCAATTGAATTAATATGGTCACAATTAGATTTAATAAGAGCTTGATTGTGTTTTCTAGCACAAAAGAGCTTTCACAAAGACGAATTTGCAAACTAGTGTGAACAATTTGTAGAAATAGTGACCATGGTGGCTTGTAGATAGAAACTAGAGGAAACTGAGCTCTACTTATCAATAGATAATAAGGGGAAAATCTTCAAAGACATTGAATTAGATGTTAAACCCTAAATATCCTAGGCATTAGGAACTGGTCTGAACTATTCTTCACTATGGAATAACTAAAGCCCACTACAAATGAGGAGCACAAAATTACCATGGTGAGCTATAGGTATTATGACTTGGTCATTGTCTAGATGTTTGGCCTTTACCAAACTACTGTAAAACTTGAGGTATTACATTGTATAGACATCCTTGCTCTTATCTTTATTGATTATAGGGTAAATAATGAATGAATCATCTATGTAAGAAATTCCAAGAAGATATCTTATATCTCTCCTATACCTTTTGAAAGATATTATAAGTTTCCCCTCCCCCATGTAGAACTATCTAAAATTTAGGAGTGGATCAATAGTCATGACTTGGACTCTATCCTTAGACCCTTGCTACACCAAAGACCTGATATATTTAGGGACTTTGAAGGAAAAATCTTGGTAGTAAAATTCAAGGATGGCATTAGAGTTATAATGACCCTATTAAACTAAACTTTTGGAGCCCCTTTAACCACCTATGTGAACAAAATTTGGGTTCCCTATGTGAATTCCATGGTGAAACAAAAGCTCACCCCTTCAATTAGAGATATAATCAGTGTCTTCTTGGCCAAGTAATTCACTGCTATCAAAAGGAAGACATCCAAGTAGTTTTATATGATGTCATACCTAGCGGATGCCCTTCTTACCTCAATCAACTTCCCTAGTATTAGAAATTAGTCTCCTAAGGGAAAAACTACCATTACTCTAGATTGTATATCTTTAAGTATAGGAACCATATAAAATTTATTTATGATTATGTCTAGCCAACCATAGTGGAGGCCATCATAGGTGTTCCCATGCCTAGGGTTCATCCACTAATCAAAAAGTATGTAGAAATGATGGGTGACATCTAGTATTACCCTGACTACATAGTCATTAGGATTGAGGGGATCATGTCCTAACCTTACAAATTACTAGTATATGTTCTTAGGAAGATGGATGAGAAAGAAATTACCTCCCAACTTATCCATATCATTATGGAGTTTTCAAAGAGAAGAGGAAGGGTCTTATCCACCCATTCCCTTTGATTATTATAAGAACTATACTCCAAGATTGGAAACAAGTTGATACCATGGTCAAGCACAAGGATTCATTTGGGTTTCAGCTTGATGAACCCAAAATGTTGGATCCTTTGAACATAGTGACTAGTCATTTGAAGGATAATAAACTCCCCAATCTTGAGTACATGCATTTGCTTAGTGTCCATGACACCATTTATATTAATTCCAAGAATTATGAAGAGGTGTTGGCCGAGATCTAAGGGCACTAAATCAAACTTGAACATCGATTGACTAAGGATGAAAATCCATCTAGAGAGGCATGGAAAATGTACCCTTTATAGTATCACTTTCTACCTGGACCATTTGGGATAGCCTAGGAAAAACCCCAAGTAGTATAGACACAACCATAACTTCAAGGGTAGATTATGCAAAATCAAGATGAACAAGGCCATGGTAAAGAGAAAGTGGGGGAAGTGAAATTGGAAGAAAGACCTAGAGAGGGACCTCATCTTCAACACTCCTACAAAATCCATCTTCTCCAATTGAGTATTTATATATGATTGCCCTAGAGTTGGATGAGACACTTGAGGGTACTCTCAAAGAGCTTGCAAAAATGTATGACATTGATAGGGAAGAGGAATAGTTTGAAGAAGCTTATGTCCAAATAGGAAAGCTTGGGGAGGATAGAGGAAAGGAGATTTCTATAGCTACCATACTATTGGCTCTTAGGGAGAAGAGAAAATCAAAAATGGTACTGGTCCCTCTCAAACCCAAAAGACCAAGGTTGAATTTCACTCACCCCACCAGTGAAGTCAATCTCTTCAGTGATGAATTCCCAATTCATGGAATAGTCATCCCTGATTGGTTCATTTATGGAAAATTAAAAAATATCCCTACACTTTCCCATTCATGGGTCATGAAAAATGTGGAAGTGCATGATGAAATGAAGCCATGTATTAGGGACATGGTAAAATAGAAATAATAAATGAGAATTATGGTCACTTCAGGACTAGAAGGTAACAAAATGGATGCTCTTAGAGCATCAAATATCACCAGTTTAGAGGATATTCATATATGATAAAGGATTGATCACTATAATTAAGTATCTCCTAGGAAAAATGTTGTTAAATCCTACCAAGACCACTATAATTAGGATCATTGATGATGCTTAATTCAAACATCAAGTCAGTTTGGTCATGCAATCAGTTCTAAGTAAGAGCCAAGGCTAGTTTGGCAGGGATAATAGGAGAATTTTGGACATGATTTTCATAATAGAAGATAAAATTGGAAAGGTAATGTGAATAAAATAAGTTATGGCCTGAGATGATCGAGACTTGGATGACTTGGTTGATGCTAAATTTTTTTGACTAATGAATCCATCTATGGACATGGATCTCATCAAGGACCAACACCAGAAGGTAATGCAACTTCTGCAAAATCAACAAGGGGATCCTTCAATGATGGGCCCACCTAGGAACTAATATTCCTTTTTTAAAAGCATTATAATATTTTAAATAAGAATATTATTTTGTAAGGCATATGCTAGTCTATTAGCATATTTCCCCTAGGTCAGTCTAATTGTAGAAAGCAAGTGTATTCTAAGACTATCTTAGAAAGGATAATTGTCCTTGTCTTTTGTACACCTCTATATTGTAACTGACCAATAAATTACCTAATATATATATATAAAGTCATATATTTCCATTTTTAAAGAGATAAATTTTTTACACTTGAAGCAATTAATATAATCAAGGAATTTTGTAAAGACTGTCCACATTTGATATGTCAATTACTAATATAGCTTTTCTCTCAATTACTAGTTTTATGTCTTGAGTTTGAATAATTTCTTTGGATTATGGGTTGAATTTTATAATCATAGGGTTTCTAATTTGTGCATATGCTATATTAGTTGGAGGATCTTAGGTTTTATTTCATTTCGTTTTGCTCTGTATTTAGATGTGTAAATGCTATTTGATTATAGTAGTAAATCCTTAAAGTAAACTTGGTTCTTACTTGTGGCTCTTTACATTATCCTTTGAAGTTCACTTGATATATAGTGAAATTTGAGTTAAGGCTAATTTATATTGTATATTGGTTTGAATGTATAATTAATTTCAATTGATGCTTTGTCATGACATTTAAGACTAAAATTGGTAATTAGTCACTCTCTTTTCTACCTTACCCTTCTATTTTATCCTTTTTTTACATCAAACCACTTTAGTTTAAAGATCATTATAAATATCCACTTAGATTAGTTTATAACTTAAATCTATACCTTAATTCACTAAGTGTTAATATAAATTTTCTACAATTCACAAAGAACAGACCATGATGGCTCCCAATCATCACTCATTATAAATTTGTGGGACACTAATGCATATCTCTATTATTATTTCACCATAGGTAACATCAAGTTACCACAACCAACTACTCATGATCTAAATTCATAGAATTATAAAATGAGAAGTGTTCTTTGAATACTAAGGAATCCTATGGTACATTTAGAGGAATTAATAGGGCATTTCTTGCTGGCATTAGAAAGAGGGCAGGTCTTTTTAAATTATTCAAATCTTTATTGATCTTAGTCTATTTGATCTAAGATTAGAGTATCTATATGTTTTTGAGTAAATTATTTTCTTAGAAGTATAAATATCATTGATCTTTGCTGTTTGTGACACATCTTTATGCTTCCTTAGATAAAGATTGAAGTTCTTTGATGCTTGTTTTTGGTAAATTTAGCTTAAGCTTTGAATATCCATAGTATCTAAGGTTAGGATAGATCATTTTGATCAAATTTTGGCATATCTTTCATAGATATAAGTTCCTTTAGGATTAGGATTATAAAGATAGATCATATTCACGTAATTGCATGCATATTTGAGCTAATTTCATTAAAGACCAACATCCTTTGCTATTTTTATACAACTTTTGTAAAATAAGCTCAATGTGTAGGTCCAAATCTTGTTCTTTATAAAATTTAACTTGATACATCATATTTTAGGTAGGATCTCCAATTTTTAATTTATAATTACCCAGGATTAGAACAAGATTATGCTTAGAGACTAGGGATATTTTGGTTGAGCTTGAGGTTCACAAAAGGACTAGGCATGATAAAGGTAGACTCAGGAGATCCAAATCTTTGCCAACTTCACCTCTTCAAAGTACCTGTGCCTTCAACCTTCATCTAGGTATGGCTTGGTTGGGAGAATCTTCAATCAATGTACTAGGTGTAGTACATGATCTCCCATGTAACCTTAAGAAGTATTTTCCTATGTTTAGTCCAATTGGTATATAACTACTGAAGAACACATTAGGTCTTTTAAGCTACTTTAAGGTTTTTAAATTTTGTGCATGAATATGTAACTTGCAAGTTATTCCCATTTACCTTTAAGGATGCTACCTAAGAATGGTTCTTAAACTTGCTTAATAATTATATCATTAGTTGGGATGGTTTCATTGATGTTTTTATAGATCAATTTGGTAAGATTGTTAGTCCTTATGTTACTTACCATCAATTCAACACCATTAAAAGGGATGAAAGTGAGCCTATTATGTCATTTAAATATAGATATTAGAAAATGTGTAGTAAGACCATAAAACCATATAAGCCTAATGATGTCTTAGCTTTAGAAATCTACAAAGATGCAGTGGATCCCATAACCTCTATGTTTTTAAAGAGATCCATTCTGACTATAACTTCATTAGCTAGGGCCTATTCTGAGGTAATAACCATCAATGATAAAATGCAACCCCAAGGGAAAATGACATATTTTATGCCAAATGTCAACCCAAATATTTTTTGATGAAATTATTCCCCAACAACAACTAGAATATCCTATAATTAAACTAACTCCCAAACCTCAATCAATTACTATTAACTCATGCTACTCCCAATCAGAATTTAGGGTTCCTAAATCATCCTACTAATGGTTTTATTATAAATGATCAAAGGGATTTGGTACCATCTACTAAAAATAACCAGGTACATAATTATAAAACTCTTAAAAATTAGAATGAATCTATCTTAAAGATGGTCCAAAAGTTGAGCACTAATTTCCTTTATTTTCAAAAGCAAGTTAGAAATACTACTAAAATTTTAGGTAGTAACTTCTCATTTTAAAGGTATAATAGGCAAAACAATAGATTTTAGAATGATAGATTTCATAATAATAGGAATAATGATCCTTATTTTGAAAAGAAGATCATGGATAGTAACATCACTGATATTGAATTACCTAATTATTATAGAGTGCATTACATAGCCAAGCATGGGGCGATTGACTGTATTGAGTTTTGTAAAGCCTTTGAGGCTTTCCAAGAGGATTTGGATACATTTGAAGTTTTACCTAACAAGGAAAGTGGTGTAGGTGATTTTGGATCTAATTCATATGATCAATCCTTTATGGTAGATACTTTTGATTTCCCATTTCAAGAAGAGAATGAACCTGATGAGATCTCGAAGGAGATTCAAGCTTTTCAATAGTTCTTGAAGAAGACCTATCCATTAAGTAATAGAGAGTAGAGGTAGCCCTTGACTACCTCAATACCCCTAAATAATTTTTGAACCCTTCTAAATACCTCTTCAAGAAAGAATCTAGAGCCACCTAAAGGGAGCACTTCTAAACCCAAAGTTGATATTCCTAGTTCTTTTAATAAAACTAGTTATAACATAGTTAAGGATATGAAGAAGATAAAGGATAATATTAAATTGCATGAAATAACATATATTACAAAGAAAAGGGACCTCTTATTGGAGTCTTTGTTGAGGAAGTCCAATAATCCACCCAGGGCTGATCATGCTAATGTGATTGTGCACAAATTCAAGGTTGAATCTCCTCCTTTCTTGATCACTATTAGGATGTTTGGTAAGAATTTACATAATTGCTTATTAGATTCAAGATAATCCACAAATATAATGCCTATAGGTATATGCAAACAACTTGTCCTAACTCCTATTAAGTCTGATAGAACTAATTCAGACAAATCTAGAGTTAGGGTAATTGGAGAACTTTTAAATGTTCACATGCAACTAGCTTCTGAACCTAGGGTGAAATAATTCATTGATATTCAAGTTGTTGATATACTTAATGTTTATGGAATATTATTGAGTAGGTAATGGACTAAGTATTTGAATGGTTACATGTCTAAAGATTTCTCACATCTATGGCTATCTTGGAAGGGATTTAATCAAATCAGGGTTGAAAGAGAACCATAGATGAAACACATGATAACAAGTACAATGATATGAATGAGAGAGTCAACATAATTGACTAATAATTAGGGGTTTTTACCCTAGAGATTGATAATTTATGTGATCCTAAAAATACTCATGTTATTCTTAAACTATGCAAATTGCATTTTGATGGTGCTAGGTGTAATGCTGGATTAGGTGTTAGTTTTGTCTTAACCAACCCTACTAATATAAATTACCATGATTATTATAGGATCCAATTCCCTTGCACTAATAATCTTGCTAAATATGAAGTCCTTATCTTAGGTTTAAAAATTACTATAAAGTATAGGGTTAAAGAAATACTAGTTATGGGGATTCAAAACTAGTGGTCAACTAGGTGAGAAGAAAATACCAATGCAAGCTCTCATATCTTAAAAGGTATAAGCTTAGAGTTTGGGATATGATTGAGTATTTTTATGATTTTAAAATCAATTACATTCTAAGAGAAAAAAACCAAGCTACTAATGAGTTGGCATCTACTGTATCCAACCTCATGCCCCACCAAGATTCCCCAAATTTTAGTATTGAAATGATCCCTTAGCTTTTAGTGCCTGATAATGTTAACCATTTTCAAGTTTTTAATGATGATCAATAGATATTATATGTCATGACCAATTCTAGGGAATTTTGATGAGACTAATGAAAATTCATCTAGGGAGGACAAGTTTGATGGTAAAGTCATTCAGTTGAATGACAACAAGATCCCTAAGGGGATGATTGCTTTATAAAGATTGTTTGATGAAAATAAATTGGTTGAAGTCTCTAATATTCCCAAGGTAAGTGGGAAAGATTATAATTCTATTGATCTTGGATTATAAGATCAACCCCAACTAGTAAACATTGGAAAAGCTTGTATAAACATTGAAAATAAGAAGGCTAAAGAGCTCCTTACCCAATACATGGATGTCCTAACATGGTCCTATGATGACTTAAAGATATTTGATCTAAGAGTCATTACCCATACTATACCCCTTGAAAGTTTCAAACCATTTAGGAAAAAGTAGAGGCCTATAAACTCTATCATAAAACCCATGATCTTTAAAAAGGTCAAAAGATTACTAGATGATATGATAGTCTTCCCCATTAGGCATTCTACCTAGGTGGATAACTTAGTGCTGGTCAAGAAGAAGAATGATGAGATTAGACTTTGTATTGACTTCAAAAACTTAAATAAAGCATAAAAAAGGACAAATATCCCCTTCCTTCTCTATACCAAGTGATACAAGTTGTTTTAGGTTAAGATATGACGTCTTTCCTTGATGTATTTTTAGGTTACAACTAGGTATTGGTTGAAAAAGATGATAGGATGAAAACAACCTTCATAACAAAGTGGGGAACTTTTTCTTACAAGGATGCCCTTTGGGATAATCAATATAGGAGCTACTTTTCAAAGAGATATGGACCATGCCTTCTAGGGCCTGATAGGTAAGTGTATTATTATATATATGGATGATCTAATAGTTTCTCTAAAAATAGGGAATATCACTTCATGCACTTACAATAAGTTTTTGAGAGATGTAGAAGGTATGAAATCTCCTTGAACCCTACGAAGAGTATATTTTGTGTTATAAAAGGAAAATTATTGGATCATGTTATAACAAAATATGGGATCTCTATAGATAATGAAATAGTGAAGGCCACATCTAGAATAAAACCTCCAAATAGTAAAAAATAGCTAAAGTCATTCTTTAGTAAGATAAATTTTGTAATAAAGTTTATTTCTATCTTTGTAGAGATTGTCAAGACACTAAATGACATGCTGAAGAAGGATGCCAAAGTTACATGGAATGAAAAAACTAGAAAGGCATTCAATGATATCAAGGAGGCCATTAGCTTGGCTCTAGTCCTCATAAGTCTTGACTTATCAAGGAACTTCTACCTCTATTCCTTTGCATCTGACCACACTATGGCTATAGTGTTAACTTAGAAGATTGATTGGTGTGATTACCCAATAACTTTTATAAGTATTAATTTTAAGAATTTTGAGTTATATTATTCATTGATTGATAAGCATGCATATGCATTAGTTAAGGCAGTTAAGAAATTTAGACAGTATATCCTTAGACGTAAGGTACATGCTATTCTACCTGACCCTACCATAAAGCTTATGTTAATCCAAAATGAGTTAGGAGAATGTAGAGGTAAGTGGATGCCAATTTTGTAGGCGTATGACTTGGAGATGAAAATAACAAAACTAGTAAGATGCCAAGGTTTGATCTAGATGATTGCTAATACTAGCCCTAGGGTAAGTATTATGCAAGTGGATTAACACAACTTTCAAGCTAGTGAATTGTATGATTCAATCATACATTTACTAATTAATGGTATTTGTCTTGCAAGATTATCTAGGGAATAAAAAAGGGTCCTTAGGTTGAAGGTAGATAATTACTTGATTAAGGATGGGGTCCTGTATAGAATAAATTTTGAAGGGATTTACTTGAGATGCATCTCACAAGAAGAATCTATCCAAATCATGAGCACCTTTCATGAAAAGTTAGGTAGTGGACATCCCTCTGGGAGGACCACAACTCATAAAATCCTTAGAGCTAGCTATTATTGGCTAGATATTTTTTAGGATTCTCACAAACATGTGAGGGGATGTCACTCATCTCAAATTTTTAGCACCAAGGAGTTAAAGGCAATAATGCCTCTATAACTAGCCATGGTTGACAAACCATTTGCATAATGGGGGTTAGAATTTATTAGGGAAATTAACCCCAATTCATCTAAAGGTCATAAATATGTCCTAATAGCCATAGACTATTTACAAGGTGGATTGAAGATACAACCACTAAACAATGTAGGATGGAAGAGGTGATCAACTTCTTGGAGGAAAATATTTGAACTAGGTTTAGAACTCCAGCCTTTCTAGTATGTGACAATAGTTCAACCTTCATATCTATAGAGATGACTGAATGGGCTAATGATAATGACATTACTCTCAATTTTGTATACAATCACTATCCCCAAGGAAATGGAGTCTCAAATTCTACAAAAAAAAACCTAATGAAGGTAATCAAAAAGTCTACTACAAACAAGCCTAGGACCTGGCATAAGCTCCTTAAATTTTCACTATAAGAAGATAGGAAAATAATCAAGCAAGCTTTAAGAGCCTCACCATTTATATTGGTTTATAGACAAAAACCAATCTTTCCTATCACTCTTAAGTTTCCCACATATAGATTCATGGAGGAATATATAGAAGAGAGCTAGGAGTTAGCAAACTCAATATTGATAAACATGATTTAGATGGAATATGCAAGGGAGAAAGCCTTTACTGATTTTAGTAGGCATCAAACCATAGTCAAGATATGGTTTGATAAAAGGTCAAAGATTAAGGTGTTTAAACAAGGATACCTTGTTCTCCTTTGGGACAAAGCATCTGAGCCTAAGGAAAAACATGGCAAATTCACACCCTTATGGATTAGTCCATACTAGATTTTAGAAACATTGGGAAACAACACCTTCAAGCTCAAATATCTACAAGGAGCATAGTTTAGACTACCTACCAATGTATAGTACCTCAAGCACTAATTCTCTATTGCTCTTCCTAAGTTATTCATGGAGTAAACTATAAGATGGTTAGATTTAGTATAGGTAGGATAGCTAGTTTCCTTTCAAATTATTTCCTTATTGTCCCTTTTTATACATAATCATGTATATATTTATTTAATTTCCTTTAATTTCTTTCTTTCCTACTTTATATTGGATGTTTCTTTCTTGTTTCCTTATTTCTTGGTTACAATAGGTCCTTTTGGATAATCTTGAACTCAAAGTTATGAAGTTTGCTTGAAAATTCCTAAAATTTAGAAATTTAGGTGTGAACCTCATGCATATAATGACCATGGTCCTAAAATGTAAATATAATGTTGTAATTTATAGAAACTAATAAAGACCAATAGAAAGATCCAATCATTTCATGAGAACCTAACCATTGTCTTGACCTTAAACTAGTTTTAAGAAGACTTGCACTTGTAGGATGAAAAATCAAATTATCATGGTATACCTAAACTAACACTTAATCAACACCCTTTCCTGGGATAAGGGTTACAACCCATAGGTGGTTTTCCAAAAGATTAAACACTTGACCAAATCCTAAAACCTGGCTATTCTAGTTCCTAACCTTGTTGAAAGCATAAATTTCTAGAGAAAATACAAAAAAGGAAGGATATAATTCAAAATCAAAAGCTTTCAGGCATAGGTGATTCTGGTAATATCCATTAGGGCTATGAACACCTGGCTGGTAGTGGATTAAGGCCTTGTGTGAAGCCAAAGGCATCTCTATCAAGGCTATGGATGCTTGGTTGGTAGTAGAGCAATGCCCAAGCCTCCCCTAAGTTAAAATCATGGATCTTAAAGGATATCTAAACATGATCCAAGTCAGTGTTAGTGATTAAAAGACATGAAATTTAAAACTTATTTTTTAAACTCTATGGCAAATAGTGAGTGGAATCAAAGCACACACATAGTATGGATATGTCTTGGTGTTTGACCCTAAGTATAAAAGTACAAGGTTTGTTTCAACCATAACCTAATCTAAATAATGATATGGATCAAGTGAAATAGATGACCTAAATATTTGTCTAAATCAAAGTCCCTAGGTTATAACATATTATTATGTTCCCCCTGAGTCTCCATTTGTTGGGGCCAACATACCCCCATTTTAAAAAATTGGGACCATTGAGAAAACCTCAAATTGAAAATGAAATTTGGCATGTTAAGGTCATTTTTAGAATTTGAGGATCATCCACTTTATCAAAATCAAGCTTAGTTATATTTTGCTTTAATTTTGGCTAACAATGCTAATATATGGTCTTTATAGATTTTAGTTGCAGGTTTCATGAGGTTTGTTCATGAGAAATCCATGTTTAAAAACCTTGACAAAATCGTCAATTCAAATTTGAATACTGGCAGGAACCAATTCGTAAGAACCTTTTAAAAATCCATTTTAGACTTAAGTATAAAGTTCATATTTTAATCTTAGTCATGTTTTTATACATGACTAAAACTTAGCCTAAAATACTTGGTCCCCTTTATTATTTCCCCTTTTAAAGTTCCTAACTAATATCCATTTTGCAGGATCCTTTTAATAACCCCTAACTTAGCCTAATGTTTTAACCCTAAGGCTCTATTGTATTTATTAATACTAATGGGACCTCAGTCTTAACATCTTAGCTTAAGTCTTGATTCCTTGAGTCTACTTTTATATTAGCTCAGTCCCTTTTAATTTATACCTTAGCTTAAGGTTTTAATCCTAAGGCCTCAACGTATTTTTTAGTACAATTGGGACATTAGTCTTACCATCTTAGCCTAAGTATTTTATATCATCATGGTCCTAACTTAACTTCCTTTCATCTTGTAGGATCCAAGGACCCTTACTTTATCATGGTATTTGATCCAATGGAGTGAGGAAAGCCTAAACTTCAACTTAAACAACATGCATCTTAGATGATCTAATGGTTTTCAATTCCTCATAACCTTCCAATCAGACGGTGTGTGGAAATACTGAAATAATCCCACATATATCCCCTTAGACAATCACATTCAACCTCTTAGATCATGATCAATGGACCTCACTTCATCACAAAGACCTGATCAAATGGAGGAAGGCATAATTAAAAATTCAAAGTCTTACAAAAGGCTCAAATGATCAACATGAAACACCCTTACATTCATTGATCAAAGGCAAATGGGTCCCACCTAACAAAGCAATCAATCTTGAACAAGCCCTAGGATCATGATCCTATGGTTTTCACTACATCATAGATTTGATGCAATGAAACAAATTAAGTCTAAGACCCTAGGAAGCCCCATGGAGGTACCTAGTGGCACTTTCACATTGGGTCATAATAATTTAATGAGCTTAAAATTGACATTCACGTGAGCATCATTCGATGTCTACAAGGATGTATTTGACATCCACGTGACCATAAACTTTAAGCCCATCAAATTAAAATATTTATTAGCTTAAAATTAATGTTCACACAATCATCAATTGATCTCTGTGGGGATATATTTGACATTTGTGAGACCATCAAATTTAAGTTAATGAATTATCCTACTCAAGATCAAAATACACTCCAAAATCCTACTAGAGGGATAAAAAATTACTTTACAAGCTAAGGGTAGTACTTAAAATATGATCAAACACAGGAAATCTTTGATCTATAAAATGTGGAAATGGTCTTATGGTCTGAATATATGTAAAATAAACTTAGTCTAAATCTATACTTTAAGGTCCCCATGACATTTTGTTTAAATATTATGAACCTTAAACTATAGACTTATACTAAGACTTATTTTAAAAGAGATCTTTGTTATGTAAGACTTAGGCCAAGTTATTTATAGCTAAGATTTTAATGTGTTTTGTCAATACAATAAAACCCTAAATATTTTAGACTAATATACCATTATTAAGCCCTTTAGACATGTTTTATAAAGCTTGGCACAAATATTTTAGACCAAAGTATACATTGTGTTTATTAAACACAATGTAGAAATTGGCTTAAAACATTTAGCCACTGTCCCCTTTATATGATTCAAAAAACTTACACTTAAATCCATTAGCCTAAGGTTTGCATAATGCTTAATAAACATGTAACAAACCTTAGCCTAAGGAACTTAAGCCTAAGTCCCACTTTAATGATGTGATAACTTAAAGTTCAAACATCTCTATAGGTCAATGGTTCACACTTTATCATTTAAGGATGATCCAACAATGTGAGAGCTTTGAAGAATTTTTAGTGAAACCTTGAGAGCCTACAAACTTGACATGTGGTGAAAGTGCATTTGAGGTAGACCTGACAAGATGATTTGATGGTTCACACTTTGTTGTTGGATGATGATCCAATGGCACAAAGGTTCTCATGACTTTTCAAAGGCCCAAAAACTATCCATGTGGCAAATGATTATTCAACAAAGGATTGGCATAGGATATAAAGCATGGGAAGGGATATAAAGATGCTAAGTGTCATAACCATGGGGATTGAAACATAAATCAGCCAATCATAGGCAAGGGCCTAGATTATGATTAGTAGCTCATGTTAATCCAATATTTTTATCTGAAAATGTGAAATAAAATAAGGTATTTTAAATATTAATGGCTAGTGCTTAGAGAAATTTATGAAAAATGCCATGAAAGGTCCAAACTAATGCCACATAGTTTCCACACAAGTAGAAAAATACAAAATAAGAGATCTTGTGTGCTCAAAAATTCAAAGTTATAAAGGCAAAGGTCTAAATCAAATCCAAGGCACATATAATCTATAATTTGGATGTATCCTACCATTAAAGCTCCTAAAACCCTACATAAAAGTGACCCAGTTAAATTCATTTGGTCAGAATTTGATCTAAGAAGAGCTTGATTGTGTTTTTGAGCATAAAAGAGATTTCATAGAGATTAATTTGTAAATCAATGTGAAAAATTGGTAAAAATAAAGACCACGGTGGCTCACAGACAAAAATTGAAAGAGGAGACCGAGCTCTACTTATCGATAGATAATGAGGGTCAAATATTCAAGGACATTGATTTAAATGTTGTGGCCTTGAATTTTTTGAGAATTAAGAACTAGTTTGAACTATTATTTGTTGTGGAATAACTAAATCCCATTATAGATGAGTAGATAATTGCCATGGTGAGCTGGAGGCATTATGACTTAGTCACTCTCAAATGATTGGCCTTCACCATACTGATACAAAGCCTAAGGTAATACATTGTATATATATCCTTTCTCATATCTTTATTTATTTTAGGGTAGATAATGAATGGATCATTCATGAGGGGAATTCCAAGAAGATAGCTTATATTTCTCCTATATATTTTGAAAGATATTATAAGTTTCCCCTCCCCCATGTAGACCTATCTAAAATTAAGGAGTGGACCAGTAGTCATGACCTCAACTCTATTCTTAAACCTTTGTTACACCAAGGACCCCATACCTTTAGGGACTTTGAAGGAAAAATCCCAGTAGTCTAATTCAGGGAGGGCATTAGAGTTATAATGACCCTATTAAATAAATCCTTTAGAGCCCCTTTAATCACCTATGTGAACAAAATCTAGGTTCCTTATATGCATTTCATGGTGGAACAAAAGATCACCCCTCCAATTGGAGATTTGATCAGTGTCTTCTTGGCCAAGCAATTCACTACTATCAAAAGGAAGGCATCTAAGAAGTTTTATATGATGTCACACCACTAGATTCCCTTCTTACCTAAATCAAATTCCTTGATATTAGAAATTGTTCTCCTAAGGGAAAAACTACCATTTCCCACCATTATTCTAAATTGCATATCTTTAAGTATGGGAACCATATGCAATTTATTTGTGACTATGTCTACCTAGCCATAGTGGGGGCCATTATAGGTGTTCCCATGATTAGAGTCCATTCACTAATAAAAAATTATGTAGAAATGATGGGTGACATTTAGTACTACCCTAATTGCATAATCATAAAGATTGAGGGGATCATGTCCCAACCTTACAAATTGTTAGTGTATGTTCCTAACAAGATGGTTGAGTAATAAATTGCCTCCCAGCTCATCTGTGGCATTGATGGAGTTTGTAAAGATAAGAGGAAGGGTCTTCTCCACCCATTCCCTATGACTATTGGAATAACTATACTCCAAAATTGGAAACAAGTTGATACCATGGCCAAGCATAGGGATTCATTTAGGTTTCAGCTTGATGAACTCAAAATATGGAAACCTAAGAACATAGTGATTATTCATTTAAAGGATTAAAAACTCCTCAATCATAAGTACATGAATCAACTCCATGTTTATGATACCATTTATATTAAGGCTAAGAATTATGAAGAGGTGTTGGATAAGATCCAAAGGAAAACCATCAAACTTGAACATAGATTAACCAAAGATGACAAGCCATTTGGAGAGGCATGGAAAATGTACCCTTTATAGTATCACTTATTATCTAGACCATCTAAGACAACCTAGGAATAACCCAAGTAGCACAACCACAACCATAGCCTCAAGGGTAGATTGTGTAAAAGTAAGATGAATAAGGCCATGGTAAAGAGAAAGTGGGGGAAATAAAATTAGAAGAAAGACCTGGAGAGGGGCCCTCATATTCAATACTAAAAAAAAATCCACATTCTCCAATTGATTATTTAGATATGATTTCCCTGGATCCAAATGAAACACTTGAGGGTACTCTCAAAGAGCTTACAAAAGCATATGACATTGATAGGGAAGAGGAATAGTTTGAATAAGCTCAAGTCCAAATAGGAGAGCTTGGGGAAGATAGAGGAAAGGAGATTGATCTAGATACCATCCCATTGGCTCTTAGGGAGAAGATAAAAGTAAGAAAGGCACTGGTCCTTCTTAGACCTAAAATACCAAGGTTGACTTTCACTAACCCCACCAGTGGAGTCAATCTATTTAGTGATGAATTCCCAATTCATGGATTAGTCATCCTTGACTGGTTCATTTATGAAAAATTAAAAAATATCCCTACTCTTTCCCATTCATTTGCCATGACAAATGTGGAAATGCATGATGAAATGAAGCCATAGATTAGGGCCATGGTAAAAGAACAAGAAGGAGAATTGTGGTCACTCCAGGACTAGAAGGTAAGAAAATGGATGCTCTTGGATCATCAAGTAACACCGATGTAGATTTTTTAAAGCCTATAAAATTAATACATTTATCCACAACCATGTAGTTTAATATAGAGATATCTAGATTGGAGAGAGTCACCACCAAGACAACCATGGTTGGAGTTGATGAATTCACCTTCCAAAAGGTGGAGCCCTTTATAGGTTTAACCCCAGTGGGAGGCCAATAACTTGGAGAAGCTAATATTCATGAAGAAGATGTTGAAATATTGATTGAGGCTCAATTAGCTCAAGCAAAGGCTAGGGTCTAAGGAATGAGATAGAGGATTCAAAACTTGGAAAGAGAGAAATAAAATCTAGAAACCTAGGCCATTTTGTTAGCCCCTCACTCCATAATGGACATGTTATAGGACTCATTCTTTGATATGTTCAATTATTTGAGTTCAATAAAGCTAAGGTAAGATGCCTTAAGTTATCAAGATGAAGTAGCCCAGGATTTAATAATTTAGTGGCAAAAGGTAGAGTCCCAATTTAGGGATCTCATCAACATTGTGATTAGGAACAAGATTCTTAAACTCAAAACTATTAGCTTGGCTCATTTGAATAGCATACTAGGAGTAATAGTGGAAAATGTCCAAGGTTTGAGTATTTGGACAAAGAATTTGAATAGGATATTACTAGATGATAAAGGATTGGTCACTAAAATTGAGTATCTCTTAAGAAAAATGTTGTTAAAACCTACCAAAATCACTATAATTGGGATCATTGATGATGTTGAATTCAAACATAGGCTCAATTTGGTCATGTAGTCATTTAAAAGCAAGAGCCAAAGCCAGTCTGGTAAGGATAATAGGAGAATTTTGGACATGATTTTCATAGTAGAAGATAAAATTGCAAAGGTAAGGAACATAAATGAAACCATAGCCCAGGATGATTGAGACTTGGATGACTTGGCTGATGCTAAATAAGTTTGTCTAATGAAGCCAACTATGGACATGGATCTCATCAAGGACCAACACCAGAAGCTAATAGAACTTTTGTAAAATAAACAAGGGTACCCTTCAATGATGGGCCCACCCAAGAACTAATATTCCTTTTTTGAGAACATTATAATATTTTAAATAGGAATATTCTTTTCTAAGGCATATGCTAGTATATTAACATATTACCCCTAGGTCAATCTAATTATAGAAATTAAGTGTATTTTAGGACCATCTTAGGAAGGACAACTATCCTTATCTTTTGTAAAACTATATATTATAACTGGCTGGTATACTACCTAATCTTTCAATAAAGGCATGCATTACCATTTGTAAATAGAGAGGGAATTTTTGAGAAAATTTTGTACACTTTAAGTGATTAATATTATCAAGGAATTATAAAAATATCATCCACATTTGATATGTCAATTGATAATATATCTTTTCTCTTAATTACTATTTTTATGTCTTGAATTTGAATAGTTTCTTTGAATTTTGGGTTGCAATTTCCAATCATAGGGTTTCTAATTTGTGTATATGCTAGATTAGTTAGAGGATCTTAGGTTTTGCTTCATTTCATTTTGCTTTGTATTAATATGTGCAAATGTTATTTGATTATAATAGTAAATCCTTAAAGTAGAACTAGTTCTTACTTATGAATCTTTACATTATCCCTTGAAGTTTGCCTGATATATAGTGGAATTTGAGTTAATGCTATTTTACATTGTATATTGGTTTGAATGTATACTTAGTTTCAATTGATTCTTTGTCATTACATTTAGGTAATCACTCACTCTCTTTTTTGCCTCACCCTTCTGTTTGCTCCTTATTTTTACATCAGACAACTTTAGTTTAAAGATAATTATAAATATCCACCTAGATTAGTTTGTAGCTTAAATCTAGACCATAATTCACTAAGTGTTAATATATATTTTATATAATTCACAAATAATGGACCATGATGGATCCCAACCATCACTCATTATAAATTTGTGGGAACCAATGCATATCTTTACTTCTATTTAACCATAGGTAACATCAAGTTGCCATAACCTGCTACTCATGATCTGAATTCCTAGAATTTTAAAATGAGAAGTGTTATTTGAATACTAAGGGACCCTATGGTACATTTAGAGGCATAAATAAAGTGCAAACCCTAGTTACTTATAATTTAAAATGTAGGCACCCATACTATAGGGAAGAGGTATGCATAGGCTAAGTATAGGGATTAGTGACAATGGTATAGGATATTTCATCTCATGGAGGAGTGATAGCCTAGAACTAGTTATAAGGAAAGTAGATATCACCCTCATGGATATGAGGAGGAGAAAGAGATTCTTTCTTGTGCATAATATATGACATTGAAACTTAAAACATAGTTTTTAGATTGTGTGTTAAATATTATGTGTAAGGTTTTCTTGTTAATAGAATTATACAGAAGATAAAGATAACATGTTATGAAATATGACCTATATTTTAGTTGATATAAATCATCATCTATACATGTTTTTATGTCTTTTTTGAGTTTGTTCCAAATTAAAGTAAACAAACATGTAAATGAAAATATTAAACTTTACAACAAAAAGTGATACACTTTTTCTTTTATTCTGATCATGGTTATATCAAATAAAATTAGAAAATGTATGGATCTAAAATCTAAATGCTGGAAATTTAAACCTTAAGGTTAATTAAGGTTAGGGTTTGTGAAATATTCAAAGTAAGTCAGGTTCACCAAATTTTTTAACCTTTCAAAACTTAAAAAATGTAATTCCTATGTTTGTTAAAGATTTTGGTAGACTAAATTATAGAAATAATATGCAATAGATACAACTATTGATTTGTTAAAAAATTGACTAACTTTTAATTTTTTAAAAAATACAATAAATAGTACAAGTAAGAACTTAGCTAGAGAATAACTAATACATGTGATCTAAGTGCTAAAAACTAAGGTGGGAGCTAGTTTGAGTGTCATTAATTAGATCCTATTGTCAAAACTATTCCTAGATAGTAGCAAAGCAATTGGAAAATAACACCATTATTAGAAATGTGGTGTAGTGCCCTGATATTGGTAGTAGTGTCCTTTATGTATGACTATCCTAAGTTTTTGGGTGCACCTGTGTCTAGATCTCTAAGGTCTACTACTAAGTGTATGAGTCTTAAAAACTTGTATTTTGACTAAAATTATTGATTAAGTGAGAAAAACCTAATCCTCCATGTATCTATGAAATCTAGTTGGCATGAGCTAAAAAGTGTGCTTGTTAATAGGGTAGGCTAGACACCCTCAACATGCCACTATGAAGGGAGTTGCCTACATAACAATACTTTAAAGAGGGATCAAGCCTGATGTAGTTCTCCCCACCTAAGTTTTGGTGTAAGTTAAAGTGAATCTAGTATTATAGTGGCCTTGAGTGCCTCAAAATATGCTTGAGACTAGAAATCTAGGTAATCTAAGCTTAGGACTATTGTAAATGGTAGTATGTAGAAGTAGGGTAGAATAGGGATTGATAACCTTGATTATGCACAATTTTTTTGAGTTTGAATGTGTATTTTTCATCTGATTTCCATCTAGTGGTGAGAGATAAAACTCATATATATATATATATTATTTTGGTGCTTATGTGGGTGTTAAAAGAAGTCTAAGTTGACCCTAATAAGTTCTAATTTTGAAAAGATATCTATTTGGGGAAAATAAAGGTAGAGGACATTAGTACCATTTTTAGGAAAAGTGTGTCATGTGGAACTAGTTTCCTTATTATGGAACTAGTGTTCAACTAATAGAACACTAGGCATGAAGGGTTAGGATCAAAAAAATGAGTGTGTAGGACTAATTTAGGGCTAATTAGGGATGCCTATGGCCCACACAAAGGTTGGATAATTATGAAAATAGGCTCTAGGATAGGTCTATGTATAAAATAGGGATAGGTTGTCTCAAGTAGAACTCTTATAACTTAGATAACACTTTTAGGTGATTATAAAAACATTAAAATCCAAGTAAAATACTTTGATTTGATATTAGTATTTTATAAAATGTGCATCTATTGTATGTTCTTCTTTATGTGTCTAATTCTAAGGTTGGGTGTGTGTGTGGGGTGGTAGTTGGGGATATTGATAGTATTCCTTTAAATCCTTTGATTTTAATTATTTTCTTAGTTGGATATAATTAACCATATTATCTAAAGTACTAAAATATTACTTGTTTTCTTCTCCATGTGTATTTCAAAGCTTGACCCTTGATTATATTTGTTACTCCTTCATTAATGTTCCTCCACATATATATTATTACAATAATATATTCAAAGGTTGTTTTGAAAAAGGATGTACAAAATCTATTAAATTTCAAGCATGATAGGTGTCATATAAAGTTTTGTGTGTTTCGCCCATACATTACTATACTTAGCTAAACTATCAAGAATGCTTCCTTGTGTGCATATCACAGGGTCAACATCATTTTATATTATTTTTTAATGATATTTTGGGGAATTATAAGAAGATATTTGATCACCATAGGGTATTGTGAATGATTTTAATTCATATTAGAGAGAATCAAGTTATGATATATCTATAGAACTGTGTCTTTAGGTTACTTCTAGTAAAATCCTAGGATATATCTTCTTCAAAAATGGGATTGACATCGATTCCATCAAAATACAAGTTATTATATAGATTATACTTCCTAAATATAAGTATGGCATTACTTAACTCATTGGAAATGTTGGGTCCATTATGAGTTTTATTCCTAACCTCACTTTTATAGCTCTTCCCAACAATAAATTACTCAAAAATGAGAGAAATATTATGTTGATCTAGATATATCATGATAATTTTGATGATATAAATAGGTTTATTCTATTTCCCCTATAGTCATCATTCCAAAGAGAAATATTTCCCTTATTCTCTAACTTAAAGTGATGGATGTCTCCACCATTTTTATGTTAGCATAATATTATGATAATGTAAAAGAAAGGGCCATCTATTTCATTAGGTACACATTTATTGACTATGAAATTAATTACTATCAAGATGAGGAGTGCTTGGAAATAGCCTTTGCCATGGTGTGCTTGATGAATTACATGTTAAACCAAGAGAGTCATATTGTGATCAAATCTAAGACTATGTATATGTTCCTCATTCATCTATTACTTTACAAAAGATTTAGGAAAATTTTCACACTTATTAGTGAGTTTGAGATTACCTACATTAATAAAAATTCTATCAAAGGTTAGGTCATTATTGGTTGGCTAACTGATTACCCTATCAATAGTCTAGAGATTTTTGGTGTTATATTTTTGGATGAGAATATATTTATTATTTACTTACCTCTCATATCTCCCTACCCTTAGTATTTTGACATTATCAAGTATATGGTGAATTGGTCTTACACTTCAAGAGTCACCTCTTAATAGGGGTGAAACTTTCATGTGCTTGCAACCAAGTATGTTATACCTGGTGATACCTTATACCAATTATCCTTCAATGTAAATTTACATAGGTGCATAATTGAGAGTGATTATTAAATAGTTTTACAATAATAATATAGTGGGATTTGGGGTTTTCATTTTTGCAACCATGTGATTGCCAAAAAAATCATCACATGGTCTATTTTCTACCCATGATTGAGCATAATGTAGTAGTTTTTGTTAGGAAATGTTATAAAAATTAAGAGTTATCTCATGCCATCCACACATTTTTTAATTCCTTATAGCTAATTTCTACCACTTGTTTCTTTTCCACTTAGGGCCTTGACCTTGATGGTAAGTTCACCCATGCTTCCTCTAATAGCTGATACCATAACATCACCTCTACTAAGTATTTAAAAAAATGGGTGGAGTCTATGCCCTGACTATGATCATGAGGTTTGTCATAGATAAATTTGTTTTGAATTAAAATTACTTTTAGGTTGGCATTATTCATTTCATTATCTCTAATAATGGATTCCATTTTAACAGCCCAAAGGTACATGTATTATGATAAATTTTTTATATATCACACTACACCACCTCTTTGTAGTACCCAAAATACAATAGACAAGTTAAATCAACAAATAAAACTCTTAAGTCCATCTTGGTCAAGAATATTAAATATATTAAGAGAGACTGACACATATACTTATATCATGTCTTATGGGTCTTTAAGACCAATGTTCCTGCAACTAAAATGAAAGCCCTTATACCTACCTACCTACCTACATACATACATACATACATACATACATACATACATACATACATACATACATACATACATGCATACATACATACATACATACATACATACATACATACATACATACATACATACATACATACATACATACATACATACTTATTATTTCATTGGAGGTGGATCTTTCTAGTTTTTTTCATATCTCTATAGGGCCTAATACATCACAATGAGTATAGGTCAATTTTATTAATCAAGTTAGATATGTCATGAAAATACACTCATAACATACACAAGTCCATGATGTTTAATCAACATGTGTTTCCCAATAGTATAATGAAAATATCATTCTCTCCCCATTACATTTGGTGACCTTATGTTAATACTTGATATTTGCATTAATAAAAAAATTGGGAATTAATACCTAAATGGATTAGCCCATATTTTATGACAAAATGCATTAGTAATGGGTCATTTTTATTTTTAAATTTATAAATAGAAGAGTTAGATCAATTAATTTTACTTTAAATATTTTTGCATATACTAAAAATTTATTTCTATATTGTCCATTACATTTCATATGACCTTGCATATACGAATATAGAATTTTACGCTACAAACATTACTATTATTACTTACTTTGCTTATGATTTATTATCCATTGGTTCACTTAGAAAATATCTAATTTATAAATTAGATTGTCAACCTCAAATATTTCATATCAACTAGTTCCCTCATAATGTTCTCTAAAAACCCTCCATGAGTGGGAGAATATTTTAAATATTGCAATCATATTGTCAAAAATTCCCACAAACTCAAAAATTATAGCATATAACCTAATATAAAATCTAACATAAGGAATTTTTGTCATATTTTAAATTATTATATCAAAAAAGTTAGAAAAACTTAAGCTTAAAATAAGTTGCCTTAAAAAACTATTCAATTAAAATTGACAACAAACTGTCATCACTCTCTTGCCTTGGATCTTGATGTTGAGTCCTTATATCATACTATATATCTAGGGAAAAGTTATGGGGGAAGCTCAATAAATAAATAACAAACTATGAATTTGACTAATTAACCTTGTTACACCCTAGAGAAGAATTAGACTGACCAACATTTGTTTATCTTAAACATTTGAATAATATTTATACATGAATTTGAGGGATAAACACCACCATAAATACTATAATTTTAGTAAAAAAATTCAATAATATCATTAACCATTAATCTAATATTTCACCTTCTTGGCATTAGCATACTCAATAACACAATGTTACCCAAAAAAAAAAAAAAAGAGAGAGAGGTAGTTATTTCATTGGAGGTGGAACTTCTTAGTCTTTGTATATCTCTACAAGGTCAAATACATCACAATGAGTATAGGTCAGTTTTCCTAGTCAAGTTAGATACTTCATTAAAATACACTCATAACATACCCAAGTCCATGATGTTTAATTTAATGTGTTTCTAATTAGTACAACAAAAATTTCATAGTCTCCCCATAAAATTCTGTGACCTTATGTTAATAATTGATATTCACATTAATAAAAAAGTTGGTGATCACTAAAAATTTATACCTAAATTGATTAGTCCATATTTTATAACAAAATAATTTGGTAATGGGTCCTTTTCATTATGCACTTTAGAAATAAAGAGTTAGATCAATCCATCAATTCATTACACTTTAAATATTTTTTCATATATTCAAAATTCATTTCTACATTTCCTCTTGCATTTATATGATCTTGTATATATGATTCTATAATTTTCCACTACATGCATTATTTTTATTATTTGTTTTATTTATGATTACTTATCCATTGGTTCACTTGGAAAATATCTAGTTTATAAATCAACTTCTCAACTTCATATATTTCATGTCAACTAGTTTCATCATAG
>JARHVA010001322.1:0-2500 GCA_037957365.1 Torreya grandis | reverse complement strand
TGGGGAATACTATTATATTATGATTAATTACTATATAGTTTACTTATAGGGGCATGTTATTATATTGGGTTATAATACTTGTCCCTCTTTTCAAGGTTACATTAGAGGTAAGTGCAATAAGTTGGAGGGACAAAAAAAGTTCTTTTTGGCCAAAATGTGGTTTAAAAAAAATGCACATGGGATCTTATACTTTGGGTTAGTATTAAATGAACCTAAATCATGTACACATTATAACACATAAATATTTCACTACTCTTTATATTTTGTACAAGTATGAATCTTTAAAATTTTTAATAGCTATAATATTTAATAAAGAGAAGAGTGTATATGAATGATTAATTATGATGATGATGATGATGATGATGATGATGATGATACTTGATTATAAATTCCTTATCATGATTATGTATGTATAAACTTATTGAATTCAAATTAAAACCTTATTATAACATAAAATGACATTTTTAAGGCATGAAATATGACAATCAAGTCACCAAAACATGTAAAACTAAGGAAAGGAGATAAAAGGACCCACAACTGACATGAATACTATCAAAATAGTTTGATAATGGTTAGACTAATATTAAAATGGTTCAATACAAGTTGAATAATGATAAAACCTAAAAATATACATCTTTATATTGTATGAGCATCTATGAGCATCTCAAATAAAATAAATAATTAATGTAAAGTAAGACATGATTATTGATCCAAAATTACTAAAATAAAAATTTCAATTATACAAAGCTTAACATAAAGGAAAATTCACTAGTATGAGCCTAATATAAACTAATAATCCATATACATATAAAAAAATTAGAAATATATGAAATCATTTGCCTATACCAAAGTTAGATGTCTATAGGGGCTAGGGTTTGAGGTATGATATACATTTACATGAAAAGTCTAAACTTTAGTGGTGAGCCATTGAATATTACTAGTATTATGGGGACAGTCTTGGGGGTAAGTTTCAAAATTCAAAAAATGACATTGGTATATTTAAAATAACATCTATTATTAATGTTTCTCAAAGGGAATCATATAATTAAAATATAACTTTCCCTTTTCCCATGGTTTGACCTCATTGGCCATCTTTAGATCTAAGATTGGGTAAGACTTTAAAAAATTATATATTTTGAGACTATTACTAAATACAAAAGTGTTACATCATCCCATATCAAGGACCAAGATTGATCTTGGTCATTACCTCTTATGGTATGATTTAAATTTTTTGGATTTAATAAAGGTCTCAAAACATACAAATTTATACATACATACATACATATATATATATATATATATATATATATATATATATATATATATATATATATATATATATACATATATTATATCTGTATGAATGTAGATACATATATACTACTCTATGTGGAGGGCACACAATTGTTCAAAATACTACACCAACCACATAAAATGAAAGGGGTCAACTCAAACCCAATATAAATAAAGTAAAGATATAAATTATTGAGATTAAAATAAATTTACTTGGTAATTGATAATTGAAAGTGAAAATTCATAGATAGAGAGATGTGTAAATTATTTATGAGTTACCTAAGTTCTAATAGAGATTGAGAATGTTGTAAATGTAAATTTGAATCAATGGAAAATATCATCTATAAAGTAGATATTGATTTGAGACATTGGCCAAATTTTTATGGATAAAAAGTGGTTAGACCAAAAAATATGTCTCAAAAGTAATAATCCTCCTACAAAAGTTTGGTTAATTATGAAAATGGTTGTATAGATACTTGGGGTTTGAATTTTTATGAAACCCTCTATTAGCAAAAAATGTCAAAATACCTCTATCTAATAAGCAAATTAATGTGTGAATATATCAAAATCTTATCTCATTATATGTATCCTTACTAATCCCTCAATACCTAAACAAAAATTAAAGAAAAAAAGGAAATATAAAGATTTATTGGCTCAAATCCCTTGTGTGGGTGTTGTTTTACATTTAAAATTAGAATAAAGGTTCAATGTATTTCTATGCATAAAAGTGACCAATCCCAATGAGTGAGAGATGCCTCCACCCTATTTCTCTATGATAATATATGAAAGTATATTCTCTTTCACTAAATACATTCCTTATTTTGGTATAAGTATGCAACCACAATAATTCAACAAGAAAAGTCTAAAATAAATGTTGAGTATGATCAAGTGATATATATGTTTAATGTACATGATAAGATATTAAATAATATTATTAAATGGATTAGGGTACATGTGCATTTATAATAATATTCAAATTAAAATTTGGAAACATTCATGAGTAGGTTAACCATGAAAAACATGAAATCTAAAAATCAAGGCATAAGAAAACATGGCATGATTACACAAAAGACCCACAAAAATCATGACCACTTTCATATCATATAATAGAGGTTAAGAAATCTTTCAAACTATTTTAAAAATAGTAAAGACAAAAAAATCTGAAACATAGAACTAAATGAATTGTAGAGCACTTTGATGATCTTAA